>SOMO01000063.1:245770-259412 GCA_028128575.1 Paedocypris carbunculus
GTTTGGTCCGTCACAGCACGCAGCAGTGTTTTCGCACAGAAGGTCTTCATTATAGTGATGGGAAGTTCGGCTCTTGTCATAGATTCGGCTCTTTTGCCTCGTTTAACTCTTTCAAACGCTCTCGGAGCGGTTCAGCATGTGAACACACCATGTGATCTCGAATGAATACGATTTGTTTCACCACGCCCAGCCTAGCTTGTAAAAAATTAAATCAAAATCATATGTTTTTTTTCAATGTTCCTTTATGAAGGTTTGTATTGCTCTATTTATGAACACATTTTAAAAAGCAGTTCAAATGCTAAATCACTTTATTTGCATTTTAGAATTATATCTGTTTTTTTCTTTTATTTATGCATTTTTAAATAAAAATAAACACTATTTAATGTTAAATACTAAATTATATACAAAAATATGTATATGTATATCCTAAAATGCGTATTTTTTCCCCCAAGCCCGGTCCGGCCCCTTTCTCGAATGTTAGAACCCAATGTGGCCCGCGAATCAAAAAGTTTGGACACCCCTGATATACAGTATGCAATAGAAACACGTAGCGTGGTGTTACAAATATGTGAACTGAATCCTTATATTTTTTACATGATGATTACACCAAATAAGCTGAGCAGGAGAAGTTTCAAAGTGAAAAAAGTACTTTAAAGTATTTCTAAAATATTTAAAAACTTAAATAATAAAACATAGCAGGAGGATTAAAAGCTCAAATGTAAGCACCGTATTTTTGGCACTATATGACAAGCTAAAAATCTTTTTTATTGATTTATTTAACCAACTTTATATTTGTAAATCTGGTTATGCATAAACTCTGATTGTATTACGAACAGATTTTATGTTACACCGAGCTCAAAAATCTGCATTGTTTAATGGATTGTAGCATTATGGTGACTCGTCAAGTAATAGGTAACACCGAGTAGAAGAGTGAGCTGTTCTCACAAAATGGCAACACAAGTTAACATTTTGTGACTAACCTGCCGCTGCACAATACTATAACCACAATACAATAACCACTTTTGAGACAACCACATTTTTACTCTGGCATTCAGCTCCACGTGAAACACAGCATGTTAGGTTTATTTGAATTTCTTAATTTTTGTTGCAATTTTGTTATATTGTTCTTTTGGGTCTTGTTTAATATTGTGTTGTTTTTACTGTTATTTTATTCATCCTTTTTGGACTGAATATTTTATTCATCCTTTTGGACTGACCACTTTGGCCAACTACAGTTGTTTCTTAAGGGCTTTATAAATAAAGATTGATTGATTGATTTATTGATTGATTATCCTACATTAGAGTTTTCTAGAGTTCTAGAGTTTTATTTAGTCACCAGTCATGTGTGTGTCCAGTCATCAATAGTATGTGTGTGTGTTACTAACAATGTGGAAAATAGATAAAGTGTGACTGGAAAGTGTTTATTAAAGAGATTCATGTTATTTTGGCTTGCCATGGTTTTTTTTTGGTTGCCAATACGGCGTGTAAAGTTCTAGTGAGCTGCCGTTCTTGACTAAGAATTTGCTTTGAATCTAAAAAAATCAACAACGCTGTTAAAGTCAGATACTGAAGGTGAAACACACACACACACACACACACACACACACACACACACACACACACTACCTTGCGGGTGCTCTCAAAGTGTTGGTTGGCCTCTGTGTGGCACTGCCAGGATCTATTTCTCATCATTTGCATTATGGCTGCCAGCATCCCGAGCCCGAGCGTGACGGTCAGTAAGAAGACGCTGAGGAAGGTCTTGAAGAAGTGGTCACTCCACACACACACTGGAACAAGATAACAGGCAGCAGATAGTCGTCAAAATCAGGAGTAAAGATTTAGACTGTCGGAGGAAAGCCTAGACTTGATGAAACCCACACAACAATAGACGTGTTTCTCTACACACTGATAATACCCAGATAATAATGGAAAAAACATAGAAGGTTTGCCAAGACAAAAGTTCTAGAGTTCGGAATGTAAACACCGATAAGATTCTGCAGCTCGGACATCAACAACAGCTGGAGCAGATGTTTCTTCAGGCATGAAGAGCATCACGGAACAAAGAACAGAATTCAATACAAAAACCCAGGGTTAGGGTTAGAAATACCATGTAATTTAGGTTAATATTCTCTTAAAAATATTATATAATATCTTTTATTGATTTAACAAATTTAAATTGTGACTTGTATCATTTTGATATTGTTTTACTTGAATAATAGATAACAAAAAGTCGATTCAAATGGTCAGGACTGTCATGGATTCCGAG
Organism: Paedocypris carbunculus; assembly: GCA_028128575.1. Lineage (NCBI taxonomy): Eukaryota > Metazoa > Chordata > Actinopteri > Cypriniformes > Paedocypris > Paedocypris carbunculus. Next base: position 248,037 of record SOMO01000063.1, read on the forward strand.
TCTTGATGATGGACTTTTATTTTGAACTCTATGTGAACTCTTATTGTGAAGTGTCTCTTGTGCGGCCATCTTAGATCGATCCACATGTTAGTGGAATCGTTTGGTTACTCAGGTGTTTCTGATCATAATCAGTAATAATTATCTAGAGTATTTAAGCCCTTGTGAAAGCATGAGTAATTTGCCAGATTGTTGTGCTCCATGCCTACTCTCCAGCGTTTCATTGTCTTTGATCTCGTCTCGTTCTCGAACCCTGCTCTCGTCTTGGACCATTGTTTATTGCCTGCCGATTTGGACTTTGTTGGATATTCTCGTTACGACCTCAAGCCTGTATTTTTGGATTACGCCTCTGCCTTNATTCTGGACCCGTCACTCATCGAGGACTACCTCCAAGAACATCCTGATGCTCCTGGCCCGTCTGGAATTCGGGCTAGGGGGGAGGGTCCTGTCATGGATTCCGAGTCTTGATGATGGATCTTTGCTGCCTGCCTGACGACGAATTAAACATTTTATATTTTTCTACATCTGGCTTCCTCATCCATACTGCGCATGTGGGTCCGACACCTCCGCCCTTTGACAAGGACTTAATTTCTCAAGATCCTTTGCTCTCCAGTCAGACACATGCGCAGAGCAATTGTTTCAAGCTCAGGCCTCAAGCTCTCTGTTTATCTGGCGCCGTGTGAAGAGGAAGGATTATTATCCCCTGTGCAGCGACCCATCATTTTGATTGTGTCTGTTCCTTAGATATTTTTTACTTCTTCCCCGTGTTCTTCATTTTCAACTGTTTCAACTCTTTCTACGATGACACATTGGACTCGTTTGTAGTCGGTTGTGCTTAGCTAAACCAATCGGCCGTGGTTTGTAGTCTCTGTCTGTATTGTACAGTGGTACCCCGACTTACGAAATTAATCCTAGAATTTTACAGGCAATTCGTCTAATTCGTGCCATGAGTGTGTGAAGTCAGACATTTATTTTTACAAATAATAAACTATTGTTCATAAATGTAATAAAAACATGTTACAAAGTGGTTGTTTAAATTGCCCATTGGCAATAGTTTATAAAGGTACTGTTACGATCCGGTGGCTAGCTCCCCCTGGTGGCGGCTTGGTGGCGGTTCAAGAGGACCATGATGGACTAATTGGTGCACCTGCAGCTCATCTCCCTCCACTACAGGTGTGCCCCATTACTGTGGTCTTCTTAAAGAATTGCTGAGGGAGCATGAGCTGCCGATCAAACTCGGTCATGAGTTAAGTGGGAAGCCACATTGGCATGGCTCACGTTTGTGTTTTGTTTATATTTAAGTTCCTTCTTCTTCTTCGTCTGGATCATGTGGATTTACATTAAAGCCTTTGTTGAATCTCAGCCATCATCTGTGTTTTCATCGGCGTGACAGGTACAGTATATAATTCTACAACTAAGTGTCCTTGGGCAAAACACTGAACCCCCACATGCCACCCGGGCGCCGGCTCCGAGTTTGTTTCAGATGGGTCAAATGCAGAAAACACATTTCACTACATGGTGTAACATTGGTGAATAATATATGTATGTGGCAAATAAAATTTGAATTTAATTTATTGAAATTGAACAGTGACCGCCCGGACCATATAGAGTGTAACACTCGAATTTCTATCAGTTTGTTTGCAAGTTTTTTATGGAAAAAATTTGTTTTGTGTTAGTGATTTTTAACTGCTTCAAACTCCCGGAGTAAGTGAGTGTGTCCTCTCCTCACAGAGCCGTGCGGCTCCCATTTATAGCAATTCATTTTTCTATTCGTTTTTTATAGCAAATTCTTTTCTGCAACTTGGGACGAAATTTTCGCGTGATGCATTTCGTTACTCGGGTTTTTCGTTACTAAGGACATTCACTAGTAAGGCAGATATTTCACCCTAGGTCGCAAAAATAAACAACAGAGACACTAAGTAAGTACTTGGCAATAAGTACATTAACATTTATTATGTAAATTAAATAAATCTTAAATAAAAATGAGTGAATACTGGTAAAAACCAGAAAGACAGGAAAATCTATTATCAGGTCATCGGAGATAATACGATGTATCATTTAAGCTGAAAGTCGTTATAAGTCAATATGTGATGTCCATTTTTTGGGGGGCCGATATCTTGAAGTTTTACCCTTCATTTGCATGCTAAAACATCACGCTAATAATAAGAAGATTCACAACATTTCCAAAAGTAACATTTGTGAACATAAATGAAGTCAACCCGACGTCACACACACACACACACACACACACACACACACACACACACACACACACACATATTAGTAGTCTTACTCTAACTCTCTACAAATTAGTAACTTTATAATGTTCTCCCTTGATGCTGCTCCTCGTGTTGTAAATGTTTTCTATTTTGCTGAACACACTCGCTGGGAACAGAACAATTTCGTTGCCATTGGTGCAAGAAGGTGTAGACGGGACGTATTCTGTTTCCAGCATTCCAGTGGCTGACCAGTCTGTCAGATTATAAAACAAGATTAGAATTAGAATATGATTAGATTATGATTTAAATAATGGTATTTAATCACACATACATATTTCCCCTCTCATAACATACAGACAAAAATGTTCATTTTTTATTGAATACAAGCCTACAATGATCATATAATTTTTTTTATATAATTTTCACAGACTAACCAGAATTAGGTAACAGTAGGTAAAAGCATTGAAGTATTTTGTAGTTAGGGTCTCACACACACACACGTGCGCACACACACACACACACACACACACACACTCTCTCTCCTTCTCTGTTTCCTTTTGCTCTCTTTCACTGCACTGTGCCGTTTTCGTCATCTCTCCCTTTCTTGTTTACACACACACGCACCCAAGTAGGCATGCACACATACTCTCTCTCCTTCTCACTCCTGCGCTGTTTTGCTCCTTTTTACTACTTTAACGCAGCATAAGGATAAAACATTTGAACGTCTTTTCTGAATTGAGAAGAGTCATTTAATGCAATATTTAACCAAATATTAGTACATCTCCACCTTTGGACACACAACCGCGCGTCTTGCCTTGTAACAGCGGGAAGCTACACGCTAAACACTAAAGGCTTCCGTGCAGCTACGGTGGCACGCGCCGCGGAACGAATTGCGTTTTCTCCAAGATCGTCCACAGCTTCGCTTTTGAGCCGTTTTGCATTTCACATATGCACTGCAAACGCGCACGCGTTCGAGAGTAAGAGTACTTTTGGGGCTGTAATATTTACAGCATTTTGAGGTAACATGTCGACAATCAAGCTTGTAATAATCATTGACTACAGTCCCTAAATAACATAAATCACTTGAATAAAAACTTTATTTGAAAACTATCAGAAGCTTGCTTGTTAACAGCCCGTTAGCAGGCCCGTCGCTACAAGGCAGGCAAGGGCTGGTAGTACCCGAGCTGGCAGGGCCCCCAAGACAACTATCGGTTAAGAATAAAATGCAGCGACAAACTGCATGAGCTCCCCATTGAAAGTGAATGCGGTAAAGTGCAATGACACTGTTCTCGGGATCCCCCTCAAGTGGGCCCCTCCCACTGACAGCAGCCACTTTTAGCGACTTTTCAAACTCCTCTAGCGACATATTTTTAAAAAAGCGCCTAGCGACAAATCTAGCGAATTTTCTGCTGTTACTGGCGACTTTTGGAGACTTTCGTGTGTCCGTATTATTCTTACACTTTTCAACTTGCCGCCGCTGCGATAGTTCCCTCGTCCCAAAGCAGTGACAGGCGAGTCTCTCTCACATGTTCACATCTGTCTCCCGACTGCAAATGAAACGCGCATTCGCAAGTTACAAGCTCGCTAACCCGGGCTTGTAGGCGAGATGTACAATAAATGTTAAATGTTCCATTCTGATGAACTGCATAAAATAATAAAATGTTCATTGTCTAAAATAAACACAGTATCTGCACACATAGAGATGCCCGTACAACTTGACTTAAACTTCCTCAGTCGCTTACCTCTGTGTGTTTGCTTCTCTGTGACAAAGTGAACAATGAAATTATTTATACACACAAATATTATATAGTATTTTTATATTGTATATGTTATATTGCATGCATATATTTATATATCAGCGATATTTTACAAATGTTATATGTAATACGTATGCGTAATACGTATGCAAATCAATATGTAAATTACGCCATGATGTCATTTTGCTTGGGGCCCCCAAATTCCTCCAAACGGGCCTGCCCGTTAGTGAGCGTAAGTGAGCGTTTCCGACGATTCTGCTATTTAAGTTAAGCAACACTTACTAATATAAAGTAAATACTAATATATGAATATATAGTTTACTAATATACAGTAAATTAGGTCTACAGGAGTATAAAACAGCAGAATAATCAGCCTTACCTCTTCAGTAGCTGCAGACTCAGAGCCATTGGGGTCCTTCACATGCGGCAGCAGGGCGTTCCAGCGCACCCGTAACACGGGGCTGCCCGCGGACATGGCTGACTTTAAATCGACGCGACAAACGCTGATATCGATCGAAGTCGATACACAAAAAAATGACAAAAATCGACTCAGAGTCGACCCCTAGTTGGATTTATTGTTTTTTACAGTTTCTTGTTTTTATTCTTGTAAGTTGTTTTTATTTTTAGATGTTTTATCCTTGTTTTCTGTGTTTTTATATGGAGGTAAAAAATTTATGGTTTTATGGTTTTATTGGTCGTGTACAGCACTTTGGCCAACATTTGTTGTTTTTAAGGTCCTTTATAAATAAAGCTGAACTAAATTGAATTAAAATGAAACGAACAAAGAGTCTGAAAACAAAGCAGCCACGCCTCATCTTTACGGCTCTGCTCTGTTTGGACTCAACAGAAGTCCACTTATAAAACAGAAGACCGACATCCCCCAGGTGAAGTTAGAGAGTCGACTTATAAGCGAGTTAAATACGCCATCTCAGATCCACAGCGGCCCGAACAGAGCATCATAAAGATGTGAGTGACTTTATCGATACCACCTTCAAAAGTGTGGTTCCCTCACACCAGATCCTAGGCCTTCTGGACCTGACTGTTTCATTCCATACAGCACACTGATGTGTTAGCATCTACTGGGGATGCTAGGAAGCCTTTGTGTTGTGTGGAAAAGTTTAAGATCCAGATCATCTATACTTACTCCTGGTGAGTCCCCAGGGTTCAGTTTTACCCATTCACGTCCACATTTAAAATAGAAGAACAGTTACATTTTCTGGAAACAAGAAACTAGTGGATGTAAAGACCTGCACCTACAGTACTTGTTTGACTTTCTTAAAGTGAATGTTTTGCCTTATTTGTATGATGTCATGCTGTGAGAGGACAATTATGAATATCAGGCATGGATATAATTAAACTTACATTTTTGTTCTTTTTCCAAGAAGATTACCCTTATTTTTCAAGATTAAAAAAACAAAACAATTCTATGTGAAAATATGAGATCGAGGAGCAAAACAAATTTTGTTACCAGGATGTCGACTGATGTGCAGCTGAGGTCGATCTGATGCCAAGTCCAGAAGAAAGCGGTACTGACACTTATCGGGGCTGGGATACACACAGTACTTCCCACGCACCAGCTCTAAACCGCACACACACACACACACACACACACACCTCAGCGTCCGACACTCCAATGCAGAGCAGAGTGTCTCCTGCCTTACACACCTGTGATGTCATCCACATAGTCCACCGATGAGCTGCAGCTGTGATTACAGACCTGGGCATCGTCTGATTTTGATGCAAGTCCCTTGGTCAGGTGACAATTTACACAGCTCCTGAGAGAGAGAGAGAGAGAGAGAGAGAGAGAGATAGAAGGATGGATAAAGAAATGACAAAGAGAAAGACAGAGGTAGAGAGAAGAATAGGGAGAGTGAGGGAGAGACAGAGATAGAAAGATTGATAAAGAAAAAGAAAGAGAGACATAGATAGATAGATATAGTAAGTAAAAATACTTAGTTACTCTACTTACGTAGAATTTTGGCTTGTATTTTTTAGTAAACTTTACTATACTCCTTAACAATTTATGCAAATATCAATGGATTATTTTCAACGTAATTATTTACGGCAACATTTTAATATAACACAGTCCTAAACTGTTAAAAATTGTCATTCGGAATGGCATTTTTTTCCATATATTACTTTCACTTATACTTCAAGTAGGTATTAAACCATAGCGACTTTGCGTTGGTCTCGAACTAAGAAAACCGCTATACAGTTGACACTTTTACTTCCACAGATGCCTTTTTTAGCTCTAGTATCTATACTTATACTTGAGTAATGAATGTGATACTGTTGTATATAGTCGCCTAAGAGTTAGAACTAACTTTACCAGACTTTACCAGTGTGTCTGACAGGAGCTGTAGCAGATGTGGCACTTCTCGCAGAACCTTCCGGAGCGCTGGGATTCTTCACACACACACTTGCCACACACACACTTCCCCTGGCCGCTGCAAATCAAGCCGTCATCGGACACACAGGTCTCGGTGGACACGAGACATCTACAGTTCTCCCCGGTCCAGCCAGGAAAACACACACACTCCCCCGAAACACACCGTCCCTGCCCTGAAACACACACAACACATTGTTATGTGTGTTTAATTGATTGATTTGTTTTGTTTTTGTCTTTGTTTTGACTTCTGGCACTAGTTTCACAATGGGGCGGCCCTTACTCTGATTGGCTGGTGGGAATGTGATTGGCAGCGGTGGGACCAGGAAGTGTGAGAGGTTTAGCGAGCGCTTAAACACATTCAGAATCTTAGCATCTTCATCTTCAAGGGATTTATCCGTTTGTGGTGATGAGTTAAAATTTCTATAAGAAAGGTTGTCTGGTGGGTTGCTTGAATGTGTCAAAGTAAATTTTTGTGATTTAAATTTTAACCCTTTCCTTTAAAGAACATTGCAGGGGTAGACAATAAGAGACATTTGCCGTTAAGAGACTAATTTTTGAAATTCACTGGCCCGACTACCAAAACCACTGGCCCAGGTCGCACATCGTGTATTGGTCCCAAAAATTGCGAGGAAAAAAAACTGTTTGCTTGAACAACACAAATATCATTTAATTTGTTTAAGATTAAGGTTTTGTACAAAGTGCAGCAATCTGAGCAAAAATATAGAACGAGTGCAATTCTCTGCCTTTTCTTTTTGTATTCCCATTCGCTTTTGCTCAATTCCTCTGGTGATTTTCTCTTCCTTGCTTTCTCTCTTTTACACATTTTGTGTCTTGGGCCCTAAACCGCACAATTTTAAAAATGTATACTGTTAATTAGATGCTTCTATCTAAAGCAACATCCATGTCATTTAAAATTCATCAAGATTTGTAAAAACTGTACAGTTTTTCCAGAGAATCGAAACTATTCGGCCTAATCTTGAGAAGCTACAGTAGCACTATTTAAGTGTTTTTGGCATTTTGTCATAGTTCCCCTGCATTGTCTGGTTTGCTTTGTTCAGAATTAATCAGTCTATAACAATCAAAGTAATAATAAAAGAACATTTACCGTCCAAGTGCCAATAATGTAATATGTTACAAATAAAACGAGCAAAGAGCAGCTTCACAGTAGTGACCTAATCAAAGTGCTTTACTGTTAAGTGCTTTTGTTTTAGTTAAGAAACGTTTAGTTTAGAAAAGTTGAGGAACTTTGTGTGATATGGATGCGTGTGAGGCTGCATCTTGCGTCAGATATGTTCTTCGTGTTATATTCACGATAGAGAGATCCAGAGTATTTTCGAGACCTGAGTTTCCTCGTGTTCCTGAGGATATCCAAGCCCTGAGTTTCCTCGTGATCTTCCCAAGTCCTGTCTTCATCGTGATTCCCAGTGTGTTCCAGTCTTCTGTTCAGTGTTAGTATCGGGTTTTTCCCCGTCTCGTGAACCCTTCATTAAACCCTCTCTACACCTACCTCCTGTGTTTGGTTTCCCTCGTCACTCACGCTTCTCCCTGGGATTTCCCCCGAGGGCGTGAGTGTGACACTTTCTTTAACTACAGCGACAACAATAATAACAATACATTTTATTTGTAAGACGCCTTTCTCTGCACATACACAGTTTCATAATATTTCCATGTGTAGAATCAAAAATGTGTACTATCACTCTGTAGTAGTCTGCCACCACAATAATTTAGCTAAATTGTGCAAAAGTAACACTTTAGTCACAGACTATTGTATACTAATATTAAAAAAGACGCTTCCCACACTTCCTGGTCACCATCCATCACATTCTCACCAGCCAATCAGAGTAAGGGCCTTATGTGAAACTAGTGGCAGAAGTCCAAAAGCAAAAATCTGAAACGTGTGAAAAAATCTGACGCAAAAAAAAAGTTCTAAATTAAAACGTGAATAATGCAAGCGAAAAATGTAAAAAAACAAACGCAAATGTGAAGAAAATGTATGCTCAGTGTTTTTGCCACTAGTCTGATTCCATAAACCTGTACGTAGACGTGGACACACCTGCGCAGGCCTGACCGTCCTCATATGGGCACGAGAAGTCGTCCATCTCACAGAACCTTCCGTAGATGGTTCCCAGTCGACTGGAATCGCACACACAGGTTCCGCACACGCAGCTTCCTCTTCCGCTGCAGACGGCTTCGGTCCGGTCGTCTCTGCAGTGGTCAGATGCTTCGGCGGGACATGTCATGGGGTCCAACTCCTCCACACACCCACAGCTACAGAGCTGCCGGACCCTCACTGAGACGCTCTGGTTGAAGCCCACGGGCCTCGCTGTGATCAGAACCTCCTGATCGCCGCCCTCTGCTGGACAGTCAGTCATTCCCACCGTCACCCTGAAGAAAACCTTGAGGAAAGACCACATCACATCAGCTAACCTGGGAATATTTCTCATTATACAGTGTTTTTTTTTTTTTTACAACCGCTCATAATATAGATATTTATATGAAGTAAGAGAAGACGGAGAACAGAAGAAGAAGAACCGAGACAGAGAGAGAGAGGGTGAAAAAAGAGAGAATGAGAGACAAACTGAAAGAGAATGAGAACGAAAGATAGACAGAAAAATAGAGATGGACAAAAGGATTGAAATTGAGATAGAAAGAGAGAAAGACAAAAGAGAAAATAGAGAGACACAAACAGAGAGAGAGTGCAAAAACGAGAGACAAAGAAAAAGAAAGAAAGAAAGAAAGGAAGAAAGAAAAAAGACAAATGGGGAGAGAGAGAAATGAAAACAAAGGAAAGAATGGAAAGTAAGAAAAATTAAGTATGAAAGAAAGAAAGAAAAAAATATGAAAGAAAAAGAAAGAAAGAATGAAAAAAGTAGGAAATAATAAAGAAAGAAAGATTGAAAGAAGTAAAAAAAACAAACAAAGAAAGAGAGACATATGGATAAAGAAAGAAAGAAAGAAAGAAAGAAAGAAAGAAAGAAAAAGACATGGAGAAATAAAAAAGAAACAGAAAGAAAGAAAAGAAAACAAAGAAAGAACTGGAAGAAGAAGATGCTCGTACGGTTTGTGTGGGTTGAACGCCGGAACACTTGTTGCTTCTAGAAACCGAAGAGCCATCGGGGCAGAGGGTCGTGACCTGGACCTTGAAGCGTGGAGCTTGGCCGTCCTCCACCTCCACCTGCAGCTCCACGTCTGACAGCAGCTTCTGAAGGAGACAGAGAAGAACAGAAAGGAAGTTGACGAGCCGTGGACCATAACTGCGGAAGACCCACACCACTACGGCAAAACTACAGGACTCTTGTCAAGCTGCCAGAGCCGCATCAGAGGAGGCGGATCCACTGATCCGGGCGGCTAGAACCGTCTAAAAATAGCGTCTTTGTGCTGCTCTGTGACTGGAGCAGCGGCATTTTTGGCAGAGTGCTCAGCCGCCGTTGATAATGTGGCTTTCTGTGCAGCGAGTGCTCGCAGGACAAGGCATTGTTGTCCTGAAAGCGCCATTATTCCTCGTCTTAGATGCATTCCACAGCGGATCCTGGCATCACAGCCGGCGCTTTCCCTGAACACACCGCTCCAGAACCAAAAGTGTAAAGTACTTTGGTAAAGTACTTGAGTAAATGAACTTTGATACTTTACCCAAGTATTTTGTGATTGAGTATCTGTATTCTTTACTCCACTACATTTGAGTGGACACTTACTGTTACTCGTCCCTGAACACACATCTCCAGAACCAAAGTGTAAAGTACTTGAGTAAATTGATTTTTTTTACTTTGCCTAAGTATTTTGGATACTTTGTACTGGAGTATAAAAAATAAACAGCAACTCTTTACTTGACTACATTTGTGATTGAGTACAGTATGTGTTACTCAACTACATTTGAGTGGACACCGTTACCCGTCCCTGAACACGTCGCTCTAGAACCAAAAAGTACTTTGGAGCTGAAATTCAATCATCCGTTTCAGCTGTTTTGGTTTGTTCTGATTGATTGTTTAATTGCTTGATTATTGCTTTTTATCGGTTAAGTTCTGTCACCTGTTCCCTGGTTGGTGTTCTCTGATTGTCTCATTATTTAAGCCCTGTTTTTTCTGTGTTAGTTGCTAGTCCGTCACTTTATATCACGTTCTGTTNTCCCTCATGACCCGTTTCTGTTGTGTTTTTGGTAATTTCATTATTAAAAAGCATCCTTTGCATTTAAGTCTGAGCTCCCGTCCTTCCTTGTATCGTGACACAGCGCTCTACAGACTGAGCTATTGGGAAAGCTAGCTCAGTACAGTGCTTTTTTTCAGTGCTTTCCCCCCCCTCATTTCATGGTGTTTTTTAGAGCCCAAATTCAATACAAGAAAAATACTTAAGTTCTTTATAATTGGATACTTTGCAACTTTTACTCAAGTCTTCTTGGTATTGGTGACTTGTAATGGAGTATTTTTTTTTACAGTCCGTACTTTTACTCAAGTATGTTTTTTAGGTACTCTCTCTACTCCAGAACAGCTACTCCAGGCCTTCCTCGTATGGGGATCAGCAAGCAGTGGGTGGGTTACGAGTCGGGGGTGTTTACCTGGTAGGCTCGAACCACCAGGTCTTTTAAATTTGATGCTTTTGGAAACAGTCGACCCACGTAACTTCCTGGAATGAGCTCCAGCAGATCCTGTAGAGATGAAGATATTAACCTCAGTGCACTTCATCCATCACTTGTTCACAGCTCTGTTTGACCATCCATCCATCCATCTCACCGCCTGACCTTTTGATTTATTCATCTATCTAACCTGTCTTTCTGTCTGTCTATCTATCAATCAATCGGTTTATCTATCCATCCCTCTGTCTAAGTTGGTCTATCTATGTATATACCTGTTTGTCTAACTGTCTGTCTGTCTGTCTGTCTGTCTGTCTGTCTGTCTGTCTGTCTGTCTGTCTGTCTATCTATCTATCTATCATCTCTGCCTGCCTGTCTGTCTCTCACGCCATATTGACAATCTATCAATCAATTAATCTATCTATCCATCCATCCATCTATCTATCTATC
>SOMO01000063.1:259469-274760 GCA_028128575.1 Paedocypris carbunculus
CCCCCCCCCGGGGGGGCCCCCCCCCCCCCCCCCCCCCCGAACAGTTGATGAACTGATGAACAGTTACAGTAGTACTGTATTAGTAAAACAAACGTCCTACGAACGCGCTCCGCACATAATCCCGCAATTGCACTCACAATTTTCCAGTCCTACCAAGTGTAATCACGTCTCAAACGCGCTTTCGGTCCGCATCAGTACAGCGTCTTTATAGCGGGCGTAACGCGTGTGGCACCCCGCCGCAGTTACCCGCGCGGCAAACTTTTGGTCAGCCCAAATTGTTTTTTTCGCCAGACCACCGCGGCTAAATTTCTTGCAGCGTGTTAAATGCGCTTGTATCACGTCTTCATTGCGTCCTCTTCACGTTCGGCGACTGCTGCACAAGACGGTCTTGTTGTATTGATCTACGATCGATTATGAATATTGAAACCAACTAGATCGAGGCTCGAGCTATGTCTGCTCTGTCAAATTCGCATTTTTTTCATTTTGGTGTCACCCCCTGTGATTGGTGTCACCCGGTGCGGCCCACACCCCCCACAACCCCCTAGTGACGCCACTGCATCCATTCATTCTATCTTCTGTCTATCTGTCTACTTTTCAGTCTACACCTTTTATTCACTCTGTATTTATAGGCATCTGTCTCTGTGTATTTCTTTATCTGTCTATCTTTTTTTCTGTCTGTCAGTCTGTCCGTCTGTCTATCTCTCACAGTCCATCTCTTTCATTCTCTGTGTGCCCGTCTGCCTAACACTTTCTGTTTATTCACGCTGTATTGTACAGTACAGTATTTTATCACACATGACGTCATTGATCCAAAAGTTTCCGCATGGCGGCGTCTTACCTCATACCACTGATATTGCACTTGATCCACTGCAAAGATGGAGTAGATGTTGTTCTTCAGCAGCTTCTCCGCCAGCTGCCCTACAGTCGGATGCTCCTTGAAAAACAGACAAATACGCATCATTTGCTTGATTATTTTAGAACGTAAGATTTCAGACCAACACAAACGAGAAATTAAATGTACTTCTGTTTTAATTTAATGAGTAAAGATTTAGATTATAAATCTATCTATATATAGATTGTACTTAAATGCATACATTAAATTACATCTTAAATTAAAGGCTAATGAACTTGATTCAAGCAATTGTGCACTGAGACACCAACGTAATATACCATAAAACCTCTAATAGAACACCATGGCGGTCTAATTATCAAATCTTCCATCAGGGGGGCATTCTATTAGAAGGGGCATTCTTGCGTGGGTTTCCTCCGGGTGCTCTGGTTTCCCCCACAGTGAGAAAAACATGCATTTCATGTTAATCTGGCCGTGTGAATTTGTGAGCGTGTGTGGTGTGTATGTCATAAAATACTGTATATACAGTGTTTATAAAGCCCCAAAATGGTAAATGATAAAATCATTAACAAATATAAATTATCTATACATAAAATCTTCAGGCTTCCTACACTTTCTGAAAGATAAAATTTAATCACTGTTCAAGCACTTTCAAGGTCCATGTTCCAGCACCATATAGTTGTAGTAAAATGTACATTTAAAACTATGCCTAAACACAATCCAAATGAAAACTTTTGAAGTAGAAGTTTTTGAAAATGAAGTTTTGTGCTATTGGTAGAAAAAAGGACATTACATTTTAGTAGACCTCACTTACATCATAGGCACAATTTGTATTCTAACAATTTAAAGTAAGAAATTAGACATTCTTCACCATTTTTAGCAAAGTGTGTTATGGTTTGTAAACGTTGTAACGCTTTCCCACGGGATCTGCTCGACCGGGGACACTGACACAATAAAGGTGTTCCTGCTTCCCACTTTCTGCACTTTTAATCAGACCTGGATCATAGTGATCACGACCTGTTTATTCACAGACTATTTATTTGTCTCTCTCTCGAAATCTGTGAATCAAAAGTCGCATAAAACCAGTTGCAAAACGGGATTACACTGTAGAATTTAAATTTCAAGCATTTTCAAGCACTTCACTTGAAATTCAACCATTTTTAAGGCCTTGAAAACACATGACTGAAATTGAAGCAGTTTCAAGGATTTCAAGCACTCGTAAGAACCCTGAATCTTTACTCGTAAGTAATTTCACAAAATGACGTTTGACAATCGCTGAAAGCAAACGTCGTCAACAGTTTGGTGTGAATCAAGATGTTTCATACCATGGTGGTGGATCGTGAGTAGATGTTGTTCTCTAGATGACAGCGTCCATCATTGGGAAGCACAATTCCAGCCAGTTTACCGTCCAGCGTGAGGTGAGAAGGTTGGTCTGTCATAACCAGCAGCAGATGCTTTGCTTCGGGCCGCCAGCCGATGTTTTCCTGCATGAAGATTACAAACCCGCTGGAGTGTGTGAGGAAAAACAACAGTGTGTGTATTCAGCTACTGGTTCACAAAAGATAAGGACACTATCAGAAAAAAAACAAAGTTAACTATTTTGCAACAAGTGGATGTGATGACATCACAGAATCATCTCCTTTTGATTGGTGAGACTTGTTTAGAATGTTTGCCACCTGTTTTTTACTGGGCGGGGTGAAACTGACTTTCACCAGCACGGTAATAACTGCTAGCTGAAATTTGATTGGAAAAATACTTTAATACGAAAACACTAATACGCCACCGAATGAAAGCTATGAAAGGGAACGGGCAGATCATTTGGAATTACAGTAATCCCTCGTTTATCGCGGTACATACGTTCCAAGACCGTCTTTATTAAAGTAGTGTTAACAAGCATCTCCCCGCCGCACGCTTCGTCCCGGCAGAGATATTAATTTTCAAAGGGTGTGACGCGAGGATCGGGCGGGAGCGCGGGAGCTGCGCGCGCGCAGACACAGGTAGTCCGTCTCGACAGTAGCGGCGTTAGGGGGTGGCAACTGGGGCGACTGCCTCAAGCCCCGCGCTAAGATAGGCGCCGCGTTTCGGTCCTGAACATTTTTTTTTGTTTCGGTCCTGAACAGGTCTCGTGTCCGGGTTAAAAGGCTATACATGCCCACGTGACAACGGTGACGTGAGTCACTTCAGTCGAGTGCCGGTACTCCTGGAGAGTGTACCACCGTTTCTTAATCCATCCAGTCAGCTTCTTGAGTGCATTTTTGAGAAGTGTCTCGGTAGTGGTGCAATCGGAATCATTAATTAGCGTCATCAAAGTGATTTCTCTGTACGATATCAACATGAGTGGAAGAGATCGCGATAGATTTCGCAAATATGACTCAGGCGCAGAAAAAGCTAAAAAACGCAAGCTAAGAGAAGAATTCGACAGAAGTCAAAAGAGAGCACTGGAGCACTGGATAAGTACTTTCCAAAACAAGCAGATAAACAAGATTTTGATTGTCCTGCGGTTGCTGCTGTGGACTCCACCATAGCGACCACTGTTAATGATAAAAGTGACAGTGATTGTTGCGAATCTACCACCGCGCCATTATTGGTGATCACAGTTCACTTTCAATTAGCAAAACGCATTACTTTGCAAGATGTCTGCCAATAAATTGCATTTTAAATCACGTCGTAACCGGCACGTCATTTTTCGATAAGAATAAATTGTTGTTTATAGACCAGAAAAAATAATGAACTTGTAATAATTTAATAAAAAGGTGACACGCGGTATTAAAATTACACAATAATCAAGATATTTCATATTTTTAAATACCATAGCATACTGGTGCTTAGCGATCTTTACTAGTACTCTGGCCCCGCCCCCTCAGGCGGGATCATTGCTGGCACTAGACCCCGCGCTACCTAACGCCGCCACTGCGTCTCGAGGCACTGCGAGCATCCTCCGCCGAGATATGGTCGGGAAAAATGAATCCGCAAATGTATGTAATAAAGAAAAAAAATCTGCGAAACAGTGAATCCGCGATAGTCGAACCGCGAAGTAGCGAGGGATTACTGTATTTAATAATGGACAATTAACATACATTTATTTTTCCCACAACACGGAAATTGCATTTAAAAATAGCAAAGCAGAGAGAGAACGAAAATAATTAAGCACACATTTATGAATTAATACTACATACATTTTATGTATTTTGATGTGTTTTGTGTTTTTGTTCATATTCTCTCGTTTCTGCCTTTCTCTTTTTTGTTGCTGTTGTAAGATGCAATTTTCCCACTGTTGGACTGGCATTTCAATTCAATCCATAAATTAACATAAACACACATAAAATAACAGCACACCTTCAAACATTTTACACAATTGTGATTGGATTATTAGAAAATTATTCATGGACAAAATTTTATTACCATCAGTTTGTGATTGAGATGACTGTAGGCCTTCGAGAAGGTTTTGAAGGCCCTGATGGCTCCTCACTTGTACGTATTTTATAATAAAATACATTTTGATTAGATTTTATAATAAAATACATTCTTGACCTTCCTCAACCCAAACTAGGCAGGATGAACCAGAAACAGTATTAATTTTGAAAAAGATTTTTAATTTAGTTTTAGTCATGGTCTTTTGACTAAAACTTTGTTTTGTTTTAGTCACAAGTTAGTCATTTTAATTTCTTTTAGTTTAAGTCGACTAAATACCATAACATTTTAGTTGACTAAACTGCAGTATAGATTTAGCCAACAAAAATGTAAGTGCTATATATTCTAAACGTTTACTAAAGTTGCTATGTCTAAGAAATCTGAATACGTAGTTAACTATGGACATATTTTCTTTCAATCCAAATAAACGCATTCTCATAAATGAAACCTCAACAAAGAGGAAATTAAATACAGTCAAATGAATTGAATTGTGATTGCATCACATTTATGAGTAACGAATGGTTGCCGGAAGTCTTTTTTGTCTGCAGATTTGTTGTATTTTTCTTCTCGTTTCGTTTTTGTCAGTGAAAACGTGTTGTTGACGAAGACGATGTCGGAAATATTTCGTCAACAAAATTAACACTGACCCAAAACAAAAAAAAATAAAAGAGTAAAATGACCTGGCACAATAATTCTGAAATCTGCTGAAAAGATTCCACTGTAATTCCCAAATAATTCCAACAGCAGGACGCTATCAGTTGATAGATGTGCTTTCACTCTTTACTACAAGCGGCCCTACAGACACTCTTGTCCCATGACAGAGCTCTGACATCATCCCCTACACACAGTCAATGACGCGGCTTCACCAGTCTTCACAGCAACCGCATGAGAAAGTATGTCCTGATGACACACGCACAGTTGTACTAGTTAATACTTGAGAAGAAATGCCCAGGTCCACGGTGTGAGTGTCAGAGGAGTGACAATACTGGGTCTGGTCAGAGCTGTGGTCTGTATGTTCACTGTTCATTAAATTGTCAAAGTTCTTTGAAAATAAAATACACTACTGTTCAAAAGTTTGGGGTCACTTTGAAATAAAGGTGAAAGAAAAGCAGTGTTTTTGTCAATAAAAGTAACTTTACACTAATCAGAAATACACTCTATACGTTGCTTATGTGTTAAATAACTATTCTAGCTGTAAATGTCTGGTTTTTGGTGCAATGTCTACGTAAGTGTATACAGTAGAGCAGGTGCCCATTACGTCGATCGCGATCGACTGGTCGATCGCAAAGGCATTGTGAGTAGATCGCATGACATTGGGAAAAAAAGTCAAGGAAATTTTTTTTTAAAAACTCTAGCAAGTTTGCGAGTAGGAGATCGGCTAAACATGAGTTTAAAGCATGGCGATTCTACCCCACACGCAATCTTAATCCGCAATCTTTACACGATTCTGCCGAACTCTAATTTCCGACGAGCGTCTCTCTGTCAGCTGTGTGCTAGATGTGCGCGCTCGCATCGGGGCGGAGTTCCGTGCGCAGCAGCGGTCATGTGCGCTTATTACCTACGAGTCGGGCGCTAGTCGAGTTTAAAAAAAACATACAATAAACAAAGAGAATGAGTGAGGAAACACAACGGTAAAGCAAGTCTGCTATCAACTCGTACATTTTCGTACCTGAAAAAGGATTTTATTCTGAAGTGTGTGTGTTTACTGCGTTTTAAAACCAGAAGATGACACTCAACAAACCATATATAAAGTGAGGTGATGGCCAGAGCCGGCCCGAGGCATACGCGGACTATGCTCTTGCGTGGGGCCCCCGTGAACCAGGGGGCCCGCAAGATTACATTAATTATATCGGAGATTTTTTCATTTTAAACATTATTCTATATGCAGGACGTCTTTAAGCAGGCGAAAGTTAGAAAGCTTTTAGGAGCCCGCGAGCATCATAAACACCGCTTTTTCGAGAATTCGACACCCCTCCACTATTTTACAATGTGGTACAATCCATCTGGTGCGTCAGATCAATATTTGAAAGTTAGAAACGCCTTTGCGCTCGTTCAAAACAGTTAAAGCTGCGACGTTCGAGAGAGAGAAATATTACAGTTTTATAAAGAGTTTGTTGTTCTGTTTCTGAGCTCTTTCTTTCAAAGCTAATGAAAACGCTGCTTTCATTAGCTTGCATATTTCGCGTTTGCTTGAGATTAAACAATTTACAACTAAAATAATTGTTATCTTAGTCTATGATTGTTCTTTGACTGAATACTGTCATAATTCGATCAAAATAATTAATACAATGTTAAATTAAACCAATACAATATTCATTTATTAATTAATATGACAAAAAATCCAAAAATACTTGGAATTACATGAGTTGGTTAAAACAGCGCTAGGGACAGTGAATTCGGCTCTGCATTTAGGTTTCTGCAAAAATCTGCTTTAAAACAAAGAAAATCCGTTTTTTAGACAGTTAAATGCCTAATGAAGCTATTTACATTTTATTGTTTTTCTCTGATTAATAGCAGTTTTGTAAATCCTTTAAAACAATAACCATTTTGTAGAGGGGGGTAATAATTTTGTCCTCAACTGTGCATGCAAAATATTTCAATAAATATCATATTAGTATTGAAATCCATTATTCCATGAAAAAACAACAAGCGGAAGAATGAACTAAAAGAATTGAACACGTCTTTTCTGGACTGTAGGTGATAATCTTGTGGGTCAAAAAAGGTGCAGACTCGGCTGTTATAAGCTGCTTTTGTCATAAAAAACACCTTCAGACTTCACTCTACTGTTGTTGTTGTAATAATAATAACAATAATAATAATAACAATAATAATAATTATTATTATTATTATTATTATGTGCTTTGTCCATTTAGCAAGGGGCCCCCAAGCAAATTCTGCATAGGGCCCCCTGAAGGCTTGGGCCGGCCCTGGTGATGGCAATATACAGCAAACATCTACAGTTGAGGACAAAATAATTTAATAATACATTTATTAATTTAATAAAGTATTACAAGTTTATATATATATAGCCGGTAGATCGCTTTGACTAGGTCATTTGAAAAGTAGATCGCGGACCGAAAACGTGTGGGCACCCCTGCAGTAGAGGAACATTTCCAGCAACTCTCACTCCAGTGTACGGCTGGGTGATTAATCGAAAAATAATTGAAATCGAAATGAAACACTTATAATTGTTCACATTTTTCCAGATCGATTATTTCTATTACTTTTCGGAAGTTAAAAAAACTTCCGGATGTGGAGTCACGTGACCGTGCTCCGCTCATGGAGTGAATGAACAGCTTGACTTGTACGAAAAAAAACCAGTCTCCGTCCTTTGAACACATTTTGGCTTCATGAAAGAAGACAGAATAGAATGAAATTGTGTAAACACTGCATAAAAACAGTTCCAACGCGCAAAGGTAACGTGCCAAGTCCGAGTAGAAACATGATATTGTTAAACACGCTGACGCGCTCGCGCTACTGAGTAAGAACTGATAAGTGAATTCATTTTTATATAGTGAAATGATACAATCACTAAGATCACCTCCTGCAACGGTGTTTAACAGAGTTCAATTTTCATTACGACAATCTGTTGTTTACATTGATAGGGAAGTGAGCCACCCCTGTTCTAGTTATTTATTTTGACCTTTTTTCTTTTTACAAACAAAGGGATTGTTTGACTGTGTTTTAGTTTCAGTTGTTGTTGTTCAATAAATAATAATATATGACATCTGTGCATGTTGGCTTCAATTATTTTAAAATAAAGTAATGTACACTTTATTAAAAAATCTCTCACTTTAAATTTGAGTATATTTATTGTACAAAACATGTCAGAGAACTATGAAGGCAAAAAAAGTAAATAAATAAATAAATAAAATAATCGTTTATTAATCATAATCATGTTAAAAGGTTCAATTAATCGCAATTTTAATTTTTGGCATAATCGCCCAGCCCTACTCCTAGTGTTTTAATAGTGCAATGCGTTTGATAATTGTGTCAGAAGGATAATGGATGATTGTAAAACCCTTGTTTGATCAAGTTAGCACTGCTGGAAACTGTATAGCTGGTTAAAGAAGCTATAAAACGGACCTTCCTTTCAGCAGGTTGAGAATCTGGAGCATCACATTTGTGGGTCAATCAAACGCTCAAAATGGCCAGAAATAGAGAACGTTCATGGAACTCGACAGACTATCCTTGTTCTTAGAAATAAAGGCTATTCCAGGTGAGAAATTGCCAAGAAACTGAAGATTTTACCCCAAACCTTTGTATGCTTAACCTACCGCCAGTCCTTCTTCAAAAGTAATTATTTTGACAACGATTAACCATTTTTAGACTCAGTTTGTGAACGAGAAACAGACAATCAAACAATAAATCTGCACGAAAGAATCAAACACCTCGGCCAGCTTAATAACAAGCTAAATTAGTCACCCTTTTTAAAACGTTTTTTTTTACTTAACGTCAAAAAACGTTTTTGAGCCTCAAAGGAAGATGCAAATTACTTCGAAATTGTAATACATTACACATTACTTATTACTGTTTGTAAAATGTAATCCATTACATTATAATATTATCATCTCAGAATTGTAATATGTTAGAGAGAAGAAGAGTTGTGGCAAGCCAAATTAATATTTTGCGACTAATTTACATTAGTTTTATCTAGTCCCTAGTCAATTACTAGTTGAAACACTGCTGTCTGTTAGTGTGTGTGTGTGTGTGTGTGTGTGTGTGTGTGTGTGTGTGTGTGTATGTTAGTGGCAATGTAGCATAATGTGACAGGAAAATGTTTTTAATGAGGTTTTAATGTTAATTTGGCTTGCCATAGTGACTCTGATAATGAGTTTCAGTTGCGCTTAATATAATGAGTAAAATTTTCTAATGTTTTGTTTTGCTTCATGCTCCTTAAAAAACTGCCGCCTTGTGTGTGGCAAAAGATTTAAAAAATATTTATTTTCAAGATATTCTGTCGGTGCGGTGCGGCAAAAAATATGGTACACATTGTACGTTAAAAAAATCTTAACTCTTCTAGTCATTGTTTCCTGATTGTTTGCTCACAGATCACAGTCAATGTCGCAGTCGCTGTTAAATCGTCCTTGTGTTTTTTACGGTTCCGGTTATTTTTGTCCAGCCGCTCAGACGCAGGCAGAGTATAAATACACTGAAACTGATACTAGAACGGACTATTTTTACATGTTGGATTTATCTAAATTTATTAAACTTCACAAACCCATCCACCTAGCTGTAGAAGAATATTTATATATACGGCCAATATCTTTTTGCCGTAGGGCGGCACGGTGGCGCACTGGTTAGCGCTGCTGCCTCACAGCAAGATGGTTCCGTTTGACACTTGAGGTGTGAGTTCAAGGCCGGCCGGGGCTGTTCTGTGTGGAGTTTGCATGTTCTCGCCGTGCTTGCATGGGTTTCCTCCGGGTGCTCCGGTTTCCCCCACAGTCCAAAAAACATGCGTTTCAGGCTAATTGGAATTGGAAAATTGACCACATAGGTATGAGTGAGTGTGTGAATGTGTTTGTCTGTGTGTCCCGCTCTGCGAATGGTTGGCCACCAATCCAGAGTGTGTATCCTGCCTCCGGCCCTATGTCAATAAACTTTTCTCGTTTTTCTGACAGATTCTGGCTTCTGACATTTTTTTCCCCAAACAAAGAGTGTGTTTTCAGGAACAAAACGTGTTGACCCTTATATTCTTAATCCTCTGTTGTACAGACACTATATCTAGATCATATAAATGCTCAATATGGATTAAACACGTTTATCTGTTTACACTAATGCAATGAGTGTACTAATGTCTATAAACTGCGTTCGAGCCAAATGTGGACCAGGCACGAATTCTTAAATTAATTTTAAAGAAAGATATATATTTAATATAAAAATTCTCTATATTAATATTCAGTTAAGAAATTAAAACAAACGGATTTAAAGTAAAAACCAAAGACTTACAAAGGCATAGCGCTAATTGTGTCGTGTGCTCTTACATTTATATGACACCTTTCACACAGATGAAAAAGTTTAAAATAAAGTGCTGCGTCTCTTTAAATGTCAAATCCACAAGATCTACAGAAGCAAACGGATGTGTTATTGCATTCCTCTGTGGAAAGATGGATATAATTTCCTACTAGCGGCATCTAGGAATCTCAATGGAAGCGACATCCACAGTCAGAAAATGAAATCGAAGATTCTTTATGGCGAAAAATATGATTCGGGTACTCTGAACTAATTATTATTCTTCCATCTGTTACAACCTATTCTATTTTTTTCTTCCATTTTTGAGCTACACCACCAGAGGTATAGAGTTCTTAAAAATCATATGTGTGTAAAAGTACTGCCACCTTACTGTAGAAATGATTTCACCACAAGTTACAAGTCACAAATTCCAAGAAGACTTGAGTAAAAGTCGTAAAGTCTCCAATTTTTAAAGAACTTTTACTCGTACTGGCTCAAAAAAACGAATATAGAAATTAAATTTGACACCTCAATGTTTAAAAGTGGCAGAAAAAGTGCAACTTCTAATTCACGTGATTTAACCTTCAGCATCCTGCAGATGGCAATATCACCTCATCCACCCAAGAAATTTTACAAAAAGATGTGTGGAAAAAGTGTGTGTGTGGACGAATATCAAAGAATCAAACCATCAAATATTGTATTAACGCGAATATAAGCAGCCCCCTGATTTTTCAGGCACAAAATAAAAATTCAACAATTCTTTCAACGTTTCTGGTTCAATTACGTTAAGATTCTCTCTATATATAATATGGATAATAATAAAGTAGTAATAATAATAATAATAATATGTTTTCTTTATTTACCAAATCTAACTTGTGACTTGGATCATGTTGATATCGTTTGGCTTGAATAATAGATAACAAAAAGTTGATTCTAGTGGTCAGGACTTAATTTCCCAAGATTCTTTCCAGTCAGACTCGGCACATGCGCAGAGCAACTGTTTCAAGCTCAGGCATGTTTCAAGCTCTCTGTTTTTCTGACAGCATAGCGAAGGATTATTATCCCCTGTGCAGCGACTGAGCATTTTGATTATGTCTGTTCCTTGGATTTGGTTTACTTATTGCCCGTGTTGTTTATTTTCAACTGTTTAGACTCTTTCTGCGATGACACATTGGACAATGAAAGCTTATACTGTAGCACATCTGCCTACGAACCATCGTTTAACATCGTCTAAGCACCCCCCAGGTTTTTGAGCATTAAAAATTATAAAAAGGAGGTGCTTATATTTGCGCGAAAACAGTATGCTAAAAACAAGAAATACTGGGGAGATCCAGGACTTTAAAACGAAAGTGTGCGAAAGGAGAGATGGAGAACCTGACAGACGGAGGCCTGCAGCATGGCGTCGAATCCTCCTTCTGGTGTGTCCATGTTCCCAGAGATCCTCTGCTCCTGGATGACACGTGTGAACTCCGTCATGTTTTCAGTGACGGGCAGAACGTGGATGAATCCGTGAGCCGGGCGACAATGAACCTCATACGCACTAGGAGCCACAGAAAGCTCAATTACATATCATCCCAACCTTATTCCCACAAGTCACGGCGGAATGTGCTGTATTCCAAGGATTCCAGGCTCGATTTAGGCTCCTGTCACTCTCACTAGAAGACTCAGACGTTCCCATGGGAAAGAAAGTTGCATTTCATATCTCTTTGATTGGGATTTACTTTCTGAGGCTGAAATTCGATTAAATTAGTCTTTTTCGCTGACTAGTACTATATATGAGTAGATAAACTGGTCTTGATAGAAGTTGTGAAAAGTGTGTATTACTTTTCTTACTGATGTGATACTGTGACATAACACAGTGCCATATCAAATGTGTGGAGTGGTATGACAGAACTGCGTCTTCATCCATAAATAAAGAGTGTCATGAATATTGCATTTCATTTGAGATGAACATCATGAATAATATGTGCCATGGATGAACAATGATGCATAACAATGGCTTAAATGTGTTTTGTGAATCATGCATGTCACAAGAGATGTGTGTCATGAAAATTGTGTTGTGTGGTAAATGTTGCGTGCTGTGAAGGTGAGTAGTGAAAAATGTGTATTATGAATGATGTGTGTGTGTGTGTGTGTTTTGTGAATGACGTGTTGTGAATGACGAGCAGTGTAGTGAATGCTGCATGTAGTAAATGATGTGCCACGTGAATGACGTGTTGAGTACTGAATGTTGTGTGTTGTAAAGAACCGTGTTGTAAATGACATGTGTTGTGATTGACGTGTNTGTAAGGAACCGTGTTGTAAATGACATGTGTTGTGATTGACGTGTGTAGTGATGAATGTGTGTGTGTGTGTGTGTGGTGACTGATGTGTGTGTAGTAAATGATGTGTGTGTGCGTGCTCCCTTGTGTGTGTCTGGTGAATGATGTGTGTTGTGAATGACGAGTGTCGTAAATGATGTGTTTGTGGTGAATGATGTGTGTTGTGAATGAAGTGTGTATGTGTGATGAATGATGTGTGTTGTGAATGATGTGTGTAGTGAATGATGTGTGTTGTGAATAAAGTGTGTTTTGAACGTTGTGTGTAGTGAATGATGTGTGTGTAGTGAATGATGTGTGTGTGTGTGTGAATGTCATGTATTGTGAACGTTGTGTGTAGTGAATGATGTGTGTGTAGTGAATGATGTGTGTGTGAACGTCATGTATTGTGAACGTTGTGTGTAGTGAATGAAGCGTGTGTAGGGAATGATGTGTGTTGTGAATGTCATGTGTTGTGAACGTTTTGTGTAATGAATGATGTTTGTTGTGAATGACTGTTGTGAATGGCATGTGACGTAAATGGTCTGTCAGTAGTGTGTGTGTGTTTGTGTGTATGTATATACAGTATATGAATGACTCAGAGTTGCTGAGTTGATGGCTCCAGCTCCATATCTCAGAAATGGAGTAAGCGGTAGAACATTGATGGATGGATTAAAACTACTATACGTATTACAAAAATACAATATTATTACAAAAACATTTAAAAAAAAAACAAGACCGGATGTAAAGTAGGACCCAGCGTCTCTTATAAAACAGTGAACTGATGGTTTCTCGTGTACCTGCAGGGGTTGATGAGTTTGGAAGGGTGCACGTCGATGTAAGGAGACACAGGCTTGTCCACGAAGGAGCCAAAGCCGACTCTAAAGTCACTCGAGTGTTCCTTCATCTGGTGGGACAGGGCCAGTCCCACCGTTTTCAGCCGGTCTAGGTTGTCCTGCATAGAAGCCGAGACGTCCACCAGGTAGTACAGGTCCACCGGGTAGCGCTCCAGCTGCTGCACCTCCACCACGAAGCTGCTCTCGCTGCCTGAGACAGGAAATGTCATCACCGTAAAGCGTCACTTTAGCCTCTGTCCCAAAAAATAACACTGTGAATACAGTATTCTGCATTTTTCGCTCTTATTTACCGTTTTTATGCAAATATAAGAACCCTTTTTTCCAATTTTAGACGCTCAAAAACATGGGGGTGCCTATATGTGTACACTTCAAATTTGTGCATAAATATATAGCGCCCATTTTTCCATATATCAAGGCAGGATCAATCACAAATAAATGGAAATACTTCATCTTTATGCAGTGGTTTCGCTTTATGCATAGTGTCCTCTTTTTTCTTTAAGTAATGGTTCCAGAGGCAGACACGCATATATGATTTTATTAGTCAAAAAACTAAAATAATGAGACATTAGCCACAACTCAACACTTAGCAGTGGCTAAATAAAGTGATAGATGTAAAAATAAATACAATCATTTATGTTGGAATAGACAGGGACGACAAACCAAATAGTAGGCCTAGATTAGCGCTAACGGCTAGAAGCAAAGTCCAAATTCAGGCGAACGTGTCGGAGCAGGAAGAAAACAGTTGAAAATGAAGAGCATGGGCAAGGAGTCAAAACCAGGGAACAAACGCAATCAAAACGCTCGGTCTGCTGCACAGGGCAAAAAAATATTTTGCAAT
Organism: Paedocypris carbunculus; assembly: GCA_028128575.1. Taxonomy (NCBI): domain Eukaryota; kingdom Metazoa; phylum Chordata; class Actinopteri; order Cypriniformes; genus Paedocypris; species Paedocypris carbunculus. The sequence goes on from SOMO01000063.1 coordinate 273,675, forward strand.
GATGATCATCGTGTTGAATAAAGACCGGCTAATGGCTGCCACTGCGCTGACTGGAGTGGTACGGCTCATGGGATCCTCTGAGAATTTTGGGAGGTGGAGCTCCAATCACTAGAATAGATTTTCTTTATCTATTATTCAAGTAAAACAAATCGCTTGAATAGATACGAGTCACAAGTTAGGTTAGTTTTTAACATGGTTAGACTTAAGTCTTAGGTTAGACTTTGCGTTGGTCTGGAACTAAGAAAAGCAGTTAATAAATAAACTTGAACTTGTTAAAAGAGAAAAAGAAGTAATTTAGGAGAAGTAATCAGGCACAAATGTTTTACTTGTTTATTTTTAATTTGTGCCTGAAAAATAAGAGGGGAGGGGCTTATATTAGCATAAACACGATACATTCTTGTAATTGGAAGTATTTGTGGAATTTATGGTAGTGGCTTTTTTATTTAAAGTGAATGTGTAAAGTGTGCGAGTTTGTCAGCATGGCCACTAGGGGTGCTGCTGTACACACTTCTTACTTCATAAGATCATTATATTACATCAGCTGGATTTAGCGCTAGTTGAACATACCTGGTCGAAGATAGATGGTGATATCTTGGGGTGTCACCTGAGAGCGGCTGAGAGTGGCGTTCACTTCCACCTTCACAATAGGATTCTCAATAAAGTCCTCCTCACAACCCCTGATGCGGAGCTCTGAGACGGACCCGCACCTCTGGCCCACATGCGCCCCGTCTAAAAACCTCTGTTAGGGGTAAACAGAGCATCAGACGGAGGTCACTCGAAGACAGTGCACAATTGGAATAAAGCAGCACTTGTTTGTACAATACACAAGAACACAAATCTGCTCAGCTGAAATGCTGTGGGTCGGGGGATTAGCCTGAGCTGAGAAACGCACCATGCTAATGAATATTCAGCTCTAAAACACAATCTGGGGAATTTGCATGAACTTCGGCACAATATCAGGCTCAGATCAGATTACTGTCCCCATGAAAATAAACATCGGTCTGCCCACCGAGTAATATAAATTCACATTTTTTTTGGTCAAATTTAGTTTTTTTTTTTTATAAAAAATATATTTACCGGGGGGGT
>SOMO01000063.1:274956-290307 GCA_028128575.1 Paedocypris carbunculus
CAGACACCTAGCCCACCACATCGGACAGGCCCCACACCAGCTGGAACTCCTCACTGCCGACCAGCACGGGGGGAGTTATCGCGACGGGGGACCGAGGCGATGCCGACGGAACGATGACCGTTGTTGGAGCAGGAAGGCAGGAGCACCAAATCGTAGAGGCAGGAGCGAATAACGCCCGCAATATCTGAGGTCCCACCAGACGAGGGAGCCCGGCAACGTCTTTGGATGGCCGCAGGATGCTGTGCCAGATGGTGTGGGACTGAGGATGAGGATGCAGGGTCCACAGGTCCAAGGGTAGGAACCCAGTCCGCTGCCCCAGCGGAGCACAGATGTTCCGGACTCGGGAGGGAATATCCCAGTCTCCTTGGTGGAAACGCTTGCTAAGCGAGCCCTGGGATCTAAAACCGACTCTGCATATGGTCTATGGCGGCCGGCCTACATGGCCGTAAACGAACGGGGTCTCTGGCGAACGACCTGAATGGCAGCAAACAGACGGGGTCTCTGGGGGACAGCAGGCAACCGCAGCAGTCTCAGGAGGACGGCAGGCGGCCGCAGCAGTCTCTGGAGGTCGGCCGGACGGGCCGCTGGCGAGCGCTGGAGGACGGCCGAATGGGACTCTGGAGTCAGCGGTTTCAGAGTCAGCGGTTTCAGAGTCCGGAAACTCGAAAGCTGGAAACTCGGAAGGCGGGGACTCAGTAGGCGGTGGTCATGGAGACAGAAGACACGGAGACAGAGGAGACGAAGACAGAGGAGACAGGGACAGAGGAGCAAACTGTGCAAAGAGACGATAAGGACGAATCAAGGAACATGCAGACAGAGGACAAAACGAAGGTGAGCGAAGTGCGAGAGAACGAAATGAACATGACCGGAAAGATGTTTGGAAAGATTCAAACGGAACGGAATGAAACGAAAAACACAGGAACGAGGACATGAAGCTCGGGACTGGACACTGAGACCGGGCACACGTAAAATCGAGGGAAGGATCTTGCAGTGACCACGGCGAATTTTCACAGAGAGCACGGGGTGACAGATCACGGGAAGCATGGGACGATGTAACACGGGAGGCACGGAGCGACAAATCACGGGGAGAACGCGGCAACGTATCACTGGGGGCACACGGCAACGTATCACAGGGAGCACACGGTAACATATCACATGGAGTACACGGCAACATATCACGGGGAGTACACGGCAACGAGACAGACGAAGAGAGCAGCTGACCCGAGCCTTGAAGTGCCGATGACAGCTCCACTTGAACCAGACCTGGATGAACATGCGTGGATGTGGAAGTGGTGGGTGGTCTTTACACGGGGCAGTTCGAGAGTCTTTTGTCTCGACGCGCACCACTGTCTAGAGAACAATTGGATCCACTAGTCACGTATCATGGCTGTCGGCGCTCTCAGAGGCAGAGACCGAATCTCCATATTCGCTCCCAGAGCGAAGACTCGCCCACTCCGCACTGCTGTGCGTATATCGCCGTGATCATTCGCATTTGTGTGGAAAACAGAGGATCTCGGCCGTTCTCAGAAACAGAGATCAGGTCAATAAAACAATCCATGATTTCGGCAGTTCAGAAAAAAGGCTCCGCTCCGGTAAACACTTCGTCCTAAATTCAGTTTGCGTTGATGACAAAAATACAGTAAAATAGAGATTTAAAAAAAAATAATAATAATACCGGTAATAAAAAATTATTTAAAAAGTGACTCTAGTGATTAGCACATGTGAGTTTTGCTGCTTAGACTTCAAACCTCTTAATGTGTTTTTCTTCGTTGTGTGAATTGGGTCAGACATTTTATGGATTCCCACAACATCTCAGCTTCATGTGATCAGATTTTTGTTTTTGTTTTTCATGAGCAGACTCAACAATGGAAGTTCTGGCGTTAGCTACCTCTTGTGAGCACCATGCACATTCAGGGCCACGACGCAGACAGTCTACACAAGTGGAAACCAGGGAAGACGGGCAACGCTTCTCCGCTGGACGTGACATGGAGAGACAGATACATTTGCATTTGAATGAGAAAAGTGATCAGAGCCTTTGTGTCCAATACAGACCCCCATCCGAAGAGAAATATAGACCCTTTCTCAGCAGGATCTTTAATGATAATGCATCAACAAACGCTGATTTGTTTTTTTCAAGCAATCCGCCAAAACATTATTTAGGTGGACAAAACATAATTAAATGCATATACGTATAGTACAGATATATGTATAATACTGTATGTATAATCCAATACAGACCCCCATCTGAAGAGAAAAATAGTCCTTTTCAGAGCAGGATCTTTAATGGTAATCCAGCAACAAATACTGAATTGTTCTCTTCGGGCAATGCTCCAAAACATTACGTAGTTAGGTGGACAAAACAAATATGTATAATCACGGTCAAGAATAATCAATACGTTTCTATAATAATCACGGTAAGGTAAGTACAGAGTAAAAATTGGTATATAATCTTATAATTAATGCATGTCCTAATAAATAATCTACATTAAGTACACACATATTAGCATATGCTCTACAATTTCAACAGTTCATGATTTCTAACTGTCTGCTTCACAGACTAATATTTTGCAGCGCTAACCTCTGCGCCACTGTGCAGAGGTTATAACTATAACTATATAATAATAACAATAATAAGTGGTGATAGTTTACTTGAATTAGATTTTTTTATCATTTGTATTACTAGTTTGACATTGCAATACATAAAATAGCGAATTGAAAAGGAGAATAAAATCTCACTATAGTCTATTTTATCATTACGTGTCCACCAATAAAATCAGGATTTATTAATATTTAATATGCCAGTTCTGGCTTTCCAAAAAAACTAAAGAATGGCATTAAAAATGAAGGAATTTAAAAATGGCTGTAAGATATGGTTGATAACTATTAAGATAACAGTTGGCAAAATACAAATAACAAATCTTTGTTTAAGCAAATCACATTTTCTGAAAGAAAATCTGTAAAATTAAAACTGCCAACTTTTAAAAGAAACATTCGCGTTTTTTCGTTTTTAATTTTAGGGGTAAACAGTATTGAAATTTTTTTATTTCAATTATTATGCACATTTCATAATAATTTAAGTTATCTCCACAGTTCAATCGAGTAATTTTACTGTAAACTATTAAAAAGATCACTTTACGTTTAAACACACAGCAGCCGGTTACCGACAAACCGTCAATACTGACAAACCGTTAATACAAACTTACCGGGGTCGCAGCCCGCGGGCACGAGCAGAGCTGTCGCGAGCAGCAGCGCAATCAGATCGCAGTGTGGATGCGAACAGGAAGTCATAGCAGCATCGGCGGCGTGTCTGTGTGCGTGTGTGTGCGTGTCCGTGATTCTGACCGCCGTCCCCGGGTCGTCGAGCTCTGAGCAGCGTTTGTAAATCCCCGGCGACACGTCAGACCCAAAGCCGCGTTTGAACGAACAAAGGAGCGAGATTCCCATCACACCGCAGCATCGTAATCCAGCGTCCTTCGCGGTCCGAGGATCAGATTAAGCGCGGCAAAAGCGCAGGGCGCGCGTTTTGTTCTCATTGTCGCACGCGCAGGTGACGCTCCGTGCTCGGCTTCTGCGCGCTTCCCGTAGCGACGTAACGGGGACAACAGTTCATTGTTTTACATTCATTTGGAAAGTAGGACCGCCGAACGCCCACCGACGTGAGTCAGGCAGCGCTACGATCTGAGATCAGACTTTTCAAACCGAAGATCAGGTATCGACCGGGTCCACTTCACCTTGGGCTGCGGGTTTAATTTATTCATTTTTTATTGTATTATTTTATTCAAGCGTGTTTACATAAGTCACACCAACATAAAACCAAAACAAAGTAATAATAGCAACAATGTTACACGCTTGAAAGACCAGAGTAGAAAAAAGTACACCTTATCTAATCCCGCCCCCTTTCATATTCAACATTGACACATGTATTTTAATACCTGCACTGATATCCATCTACCCTACACAACTGTATCCACAGAAACACCACGTCCTTATCTATTTATTTTGTGTTTTATTGCTTTTTTTTATCTCTAATCGTTTTATTGTATCAATAAATGTTTAAATGCTGAACGATTGTAAAATACATTTCATGTTGTACCATGGATAATGCGTATATGACAAATCAAATTTGAATTTGAATATTTGAATTTATTAACTTTGACACAAACCCTTTTTTCTAATTATCCTTTATTATCAGCACAATTAGAGCAACTAGAATGAATGTACATTTGAAAAGTTTTAGGTTAGTACAATGTTTTATCTTTTTCACCTAAATTGTTCGATATTTTTACTACAGTTCTAGACAAACATAAACTTTTTTTGGTGGTGTGTGTATTTTGTATTTTCAGGTGTAACTTGCCTTAAGTTGTAAACTATTTAGGTGTAAACTATAATACCCATATTTTTCATTAAACACTATGCATTCCTTCTGGCAACAATTTGGTTTTGAACACTGCCATTTTAAATTCCATGTCTTTAATATGCAAGGTTTGTAACGAAATAACTGATGTGAATGGTCACGTAGCCCAAGTTTACATATATACAAATAGACATTTTTGATTAGATTTTAATGCACTTTTGTATGATTTTCCCCTGGATTTCGAAACAATAATTTAATTCAATATTTTCCAATTCAATAATTTAATTTGGCTTTCAGTATATTGAAGACATATGTCATATATGGTAAATATTCAGTCTGATCTGTTGTACATCTAGTCATCTAGTCATCTAGTCACGTGACCCGTGGGACTCAATACCATTTGTGCTCGAATTAGGAGGAAATTAATTTCCTGTACAACCACATGGCATTTCACGTCTTATTTGGGATACAAAAACATTGATTGCACTGCTTAGTAAAAGTGTCATAACTTGTTTTTTCGGTACATTTTTTAATTTTTTTATACATACTATGTTCTATTGTGTGTCATTCATTGTTTCTTTGTCTCATTGTGTTTCTATTTTACAGCATTCATTGCGGGGAGCAATTAAAGAATTTCATTGTATAGGGAACGATACAAATGACAATAAAGGCTTTTTAGCTTGAACTAACTCTACCACCTTCTATCTTTCGGTGCAATACTTCCATTTTATTCAATTTCTATATTTTATGTATTTCGACCTGCCTTAGATTTTAGTACCACCACTCCAAGGCTGCTCCAATTTCGTTGAATAACATAATATATAATAAAGCTGAACTAATTTATACTTTTATGAGTGTATACATATTCTGTCCACATTCTGGCTGTTTATTGACACTTAGGCAGACATTTTCATAAACAATTTTAACAACAGGGCGCGACTCACAACTTTTCATGCACAAATCACGTTAATTTGTGTTGACAACAGACTGTTAAAAGGCAGATGAACAGTAGCCATCTCTCGGAGACGAGGAAGACATTGCTGTGCTGGTCTCAGATGAAGAAACCATCTCAGATTGTGTCCCAGTGGAGGGAAGCTATGGTCGGTCTGAGTCACAGAATCCCACTGCAATCAGCCTGTGATGTGGGTCACTGCATTGATGCAAAAAAACAAGTTATACATTTTATATAGAATTTTATCTTTTAACACAGTTCTCAAACATCAAGATCTTTACTTTTGACGTTCAACATACTACAGGAAAGTATAGTATGAGCAGAGTTTGATTACACAAAATGTCTCATTATTAAACTCATGCAAGAAGTGTGCCACAAAAAAAATTTAGTTCTGCGTGTGAAACAGATTTAGCACAAAACTGTTACCTAAACTGGCTATCGAAAACACTGTATTTACGCAAAAATACGCCCCCACTTTATTTCGAATTATTGATGCGTGAAAACCTGGGGGGTGCTTATAATCGGCACAAAATAACAAAAGTAAGATTAAACTAAATACCATCATTATTATTACAGACAGAAAACTACAAACCACAACAGGGTATCAAAACTGAAGAACACGGGCAAGAAGTAAAAAAAAATCCAAGGAACAGACACAATCAAAACACTTGGTCGGCTAAACAGTTGATAATAATCCTTCCCTTGGATTCTCTTCACAGCGTCAGATAAACAGAGAGCTCGACGGGCCTCACGCAGTTGCTTTGTGCATGTGCAGACTGGTGCAAAAACTCTTGGGAAATTAAGTTCTGAGCACTAGAATCAACTTTTGTCTGTTATTCAAGTAAAACACTATCAAAATGACACAAGTTAGGTTTGGAAAATAAGGAAAAAAATAGTATTTGTAGGAGAATATTACCGTAATTGTAAAAATGTAAAATGTAAAAACCTGAAATGTAAAAATCAAAAACATTTGATTCAGAACAAATTATTTCAGAACATTTTTTGCCTGAAAAATCAGGGGGGGTGCTTATATCCGCATAATTACGGTAGTTTACACAAAATTGAGAATAACAATTTCTGTCCCGATTTTTAGAATTAAAGTAGGCAATAAAACAGCTTCAACGCACTGCACCATTAATCTTGACATTTTTGCATGTCGCAGATGCTTTTCCCAAACGCTCGGAACTTTCCCGGGGATTTGAACCTTTGATGAGGCGGACGTCATTGAGCCACAGCATCCTGTGGTGGTGGTGGTAGTGGTGCTGACCAGAACTTCAGAAGATCTGGAACAGGACAAATATAACTGCGGCAAATGTGAATGTCTCCATTAGCCGAGTCCTCATCCTCCCCCATCCTACGTTCTGCTGCCTTTTTGTTTTTCTTGCTGGTCGGTTGGGCTTGAGGCCGCTGTTCTGGTTTAATCTCCCTGCCACAATATATCACATTCCCCCGCCTGGACCAGCACTCTCTCCGCTCCGGCTGACCGCTGACCCGACAGGGCTTTTGTCCGACTCCCAAACATGGACAGCATCATGCTTATTTTCTCTGCGTTGACATGTTTGGTTAAAGCCCTAAAAGGCCAGTGACAACCTCCGTATTTCACATGCAGTGGAAGACTGTCTGGAATGATGATTTTAATAAATCATCCTGAACAAAAAACACAAACCTCCTGCTCCGAATCCCCAAAGCCTTGTGTACAGTATCTGTGTGCTATTGTAGAATCAAGGCAGCACATTTAGCCCCAGAACGTTCCAGAAGTTACGTCCACTCTGACTGTACGAGTGCAGATGTGTGTGTGTGTGTGTGTGTGTGTGTGTGTTTAGTTGTGGGCATTTAGTTTTTCCAGGGAGCAACATGAAAAAAATTTATTGTTATGAAGGGCTGGACCTGCATAGTATTTGTTGCATTTTTATGAGGAATATAAAATACAAACACACACACACATATACAAACACAGTGTATAGATGTATATATGTGTACACTGTCATGAATCCCAGCTGAAGCTGGGCTGAATCTTTTATGTGGGACTGTTATTTTGGTCACGGACGGTGTATTGCGCCCTTTCCAAGTCACGTGTGCTGTTTTTATAGCACTGTTCTTTCTGGTTGTTCTCGCGTGCGTTTGTTGTTTTTGTCAGCTGTTTTCGCGTCACTTTTTGTTTTCCCGCGATTATGTTTATTGCCTCGATATGTTTCAGGTGTTCATCGTTTGTCTCGTCATGTGTTATGTATTTAAGCACCGGTTTTGTCACAGTCTTTGTCGCGTTCTCGGATATGTTTGGTGGTGGTTTTTTCTCGTCTTGTCTTGCCTCGGATTTGCCTTGGAAGTTTTAATTTTGGAATAAACCCTGCACAATCGGAATTAACCTCTTGCCTCCCGAACTCTTTCATGCCGTGCACAGGGATCCATACACCTCCCGCCCAGAGACAGCCATCAAACCGTGACAGAAGAACGCGACCAGGCCACGGCTTCACGACAGGAACGCTGCACTAACTTTGAGGAAGAAATGGATGCTGTATTGGACTACTGCCCGGTGACGCGTTACATAGATCCCGAAGAGGTTTGGCGGCATCTCGAGACCCTGTGCTCTTGTGATTTTCTTGGGATCCCCTGTTAAGGCGATGTTTGAAGTCTGGCGCACAATGTTCTGGGGTCTGCAATTAGTATATCAGATGCCCAAGCGGGTCCGCACCTGTGAATCATGCTCGCCCGCTCCTACCAGGACCCTGCAGTTTCCGTTTTTTTCTTCTCCTGTGTCTCATGTGCAGTCTGTGTCTTCTAGTTCTGTGTCTTCCCCACGCTCCGTCCTAATTTCAGCTTTTTCNGTTCTGCATCTTCTGCCTCTGTAGTCCCTGTGTACTCTACGCGCTCTCTTTCTCCTGTTCGTTCTATGTATCGTGTCCCCTCTGTTTCTGTGTCTCATGTGTCCTCTGCTTTTCCGGCGCGCTGTGCTTCTCCTTGTGTCACCCCTCGACCTATGCGTTCTCGTCGTTTTCGTTCTCTGTCATCTCGCTCCCTTTCTTTCCGTTCACTAGCTATGTCTTCTCCGGTGTTCTGTCCTCCGTCTTCAAGTCTGCGTTTTCTTCGTCCTGCCTCAGGGCATGTCTCGTCCAGTCCTGTCTCTCCTTCTGTCTTGTCCAGCCTTGTCCCGTCCAGTCCTGTTTCTCGTCCTGCATTGTCCAGTCCTGTCTGCCTCCAAGCCGCGGCCCGGCCGCCTCAAGCCGCGCCTCAGTCCTGTCAAGCCGCGCCCGTGCCAAGTCAAGCCGCGCCCGTGCCAAGTCAAGCCACGGCACTGTCTCCTCAAGCCGAGCCACTGTCTCCTCCAGCCGAGCCCATGTCTGCTCCAGCCGAGCCACAGTCTGCTCCAGCCGAGCCACAGTCTGACCGAGACGCCCTACGCCACCCAAGCAACACTACAGCTCGACCGAGCCGGTGTTGGATACAGGCGCTTCTGGTCCTGTGGATATTGCTTTTGTTCATGGCCCTGTGTCGACTCCGAACGTGTCTGAGTCGGTGTCTGCGATGGACATGCCCGCTGTTCTGTGGGCCGGATAGTTCAGCCACACCATCGACTACGGCTGGAGGCCACCCTCTCCTTAGAACCCTTGTCAACGGCGGAAGACCCATGTCCAGAACTCTTGCCGGCTGTGAAAGACCGCCCACAGGAACCTTGCTGCAGTCCGCCTGGCCGTCCGCCGGACCCTTGCTGCAGCCCGCCCGGCCGCTCGCCGGACCCTTGCTGCGGCCTACCCGGCCGCCCACCTGAACTCCTGCTGGCGGTGAAAGACCGCCTACCATACAGCGGCCCGCCCGGAAAAGCATCAGCCAGACTGACTGTAAAGTAAATCAAAGTCAAGTCTTTACCTTTGCTTTACAAGTATGGTAAAGTAAAAAAAGTAGTAAAATAAGTCGTTTAGTAAAGTAAAACAGGAGTAATGCATGGGTGATGCTAATAAAGTATCTTACGAATTTCTCCCTTAGATAAAAAAAAAACGTTGTTGCCTTCATCCAATACTAGCGAAAATAACTGTAAAGTTTTTTTTTCTGTTACTTTGTTCACCAACCTAGCCACAGGGGTTGCAAGCCAGTGACTTCTGTGCCGGTCCCAAGACGGGTAAATAGAGAGGGTTGCGTCAGGAAGGACATAGACAAAACAGAAGACCAAGTGGTAGAAGTTAAAGGGTGAAGGAGCTTGCGAGGGATTCAGGCAGAGATTGAGACTGGCTCTGGGTGATCAGGAAGAGCTGCCTGAGGACTGGGAAACTACAGCAGAGGTTATCAGGGAAACAGGTAGGATGGTACTGGGTGTTTCATCTGGTAGAAGGTTAGAAGATAAGAACACTTGGTGGTGGAATAAGGAAGTACAGGACAGCATCCAGAGGAAGAGGTTGGCAAAGAGGAAGTGGGATCTAGAAAGGACTGAGGAAAGTAGAGAGGAGTACAAGGAAGTGCAGCACAGAGTAAAGAGGGAGGTAGCAAAGGCCAAACAGAAAGCATATGATGAGCTGTATGACAGGTTAGACACAAAGGAAGGAGAAAAGGACTTGTACAGGCTAGCCAGACAGAGATAGGGATGTGAACGATGTACAGCAGATAAGAGTTATTAAAGACAGAGATGGAAAGGTACTAACAACCCAGGAGAGTGTGCAGAGAAGATGGAAGGAGTATTTTGAGGAGCTGATGAATGAGGAAAATGACAGGGAAAGAAGGGAGGAGGATGTAGATGTTGAGAAGCAGGAAATAGCAGAGATTAATAGGGATGAGGTGAGGAAGGCTCTGAATAGGATGAAGAACGGAAAGGCTGTTGGTCCTGATGAGGTACCTGTAGAGGTGTGGAAGTGTCTAAGAGTCAGCAGTAGAGTTCTTAACCAGTTTGTTTAACAGGATTCTAGAGAGCGAGAAGATGCCTGAGGAGTAGAGGAAAAGCGCTCTAGTGCCGATTTTCAAAAACAAGGTTGATACGCAGAACTGCAGCAACTACAGGGGAATAAAGCTGATGAGCCACACAACGAAGCTGTGGGAAAGAGTAGTGGAAGCCAGGCTTAGGAAGGAGGTCGAGATTTGTGAGCAGCAGTATGGTTTTATGCCCCGCAAGAGCACCACTGATGCCATTTTTTCTTTGAGGATGTTGATGGAAAAGTACAGAGAGGGTCAGAAGGAGCTGCATTGTGTCTTTGTGGATTTTGAAAAGGCTTATGACAGGGTGCCGAGGGAGGAGCTGTGGTACTGTATGAGGTTGTCGGGAGTGCCAGAGAAGTACGTCAGAGTAGTCCATGACATGTATGAGAGGAGTAAGACGATGGTGAGATGTGCTGTAGCAGAGGTGTCAAGTGTAAAACTAAAGTAGTTAACTAAAGTTAACCTAACTAAAGTAGAAAAGTAAAAATTTATTTGTCCGCTTACTTTCTACTTCTACTTATTTTTTTTAAGCAAATATCAGTACTTTCTAATCGCTACTTTTTCAAAACTAGCCGAGTTACTGCAATTTCATTTCGGTTAATTTTTTTTCCGTGTTGAATCGATCTAAAAAATATGCTGCAATCCTGTAACGGTGAAGTTAATTGTGGTTGGATGAGACATATAAACGCGTATCGTTCCGACACCCTATTGGTTTATGTGCGGTCCATCACCCCTGCACATCGAGCTTTGTTGGCGAACAGAATGACGGAGAGGCGGCTTTATTGAGTCAGATTAGTGTCAATACGGTTAGTGCATACGCGGACACTGTTAGAGCAGACTCGGAGCAGATCATCAGATAGCGCAGCAGTGATGCTCGGAAAATTAGGGTAAAACGGCAAATAAATGTTCAACATATCGTCCCAGTCGGGACAAGTGTGAGGCGCAGTGACCGTGTGTAAAGCTCCACATGTCTCAGTGTATAATAAAGCTGAGCCCTGTACTATGAAGCGAGTTTAACAAAGTCGGGCTTCGAAGATTAGTTTCGAGTTGACAAAACCACACCTACGCAATCAGGCTTTATTGGTCCCATGAAGCGGGGTAACAACTGTCTCTGTCGACTCAGGCTTTGATCGTTAGGCTAAGATTAGTTCACGCGCGCGTGCACATAAAAGAGTGACGTCTGCACTGAGCAACCAATCGCGTTTGAAATGGAGAGAAGGCGGTCCGTATATTTCTCTGCTGAGGACGGAGCAGGAAAGAATCATTCAAAAGTACGACGAGTACAAAAGTATATTGCAAGCACGCAGTAACACGGTCTCTGCGGCCAAAGCAAGAGAAGTTTGCTGGAGAAAAAGTGCAGATTGCGTCAATGCGTGCGTAATTTCGATCTAGATACATATACATCTCCTCGGATTTTACTGAATGCATTATGTATCTGTATATTTAACCAATACATCTCTATATCTGTCTATATCTGTTGATCTATCTATGTCTGTATATCTGTATATATCTATATATAGTTTGTGTGCATGTGTGTGCACATCATTATGTCAGATGTGTAACTGTTTAACTGTATTATTCCATGTGATATGTTATGTTTAGGTGCAATCCCAACTCCAAACGTTCATGGCAGCAAGTGAAGACAAAATATAAAAATATAATTCAAAGTGGTGAATACGGAACAAAATCATCTCTTGTTGTGTGTTACATCATTGAATTTTTTATTTTGTGGCAGCCAATAGAAAGAAATGTGACATAAAAAGAACAGGGGGGGTGGTGGCACCTCCAGCACAATTCACTGTGGTAGAGGAGTTGTCCCTGAGCAACAGTAAGGGGAGGCCCCTTATGGAGGGGATACAAGGTGCTGCAAGATAAGAATAAGCTAGATTTTCGAACATAGAGTTCATATTTAGGTCATTACTTCATAAAATGTACGTATATGAAAAGTCTGTGCAGTGTTGTGTTTATGTAAACGTATGCATGTTTATTTACTTGATACTAGTATATATGATACTTGTTTCTCTATATACAGTAATCTGTCTGCTGCTATGAAGCAATTTCCCAGTTGTGGGACAAATAAAGACATTTACATGCCTTTTCACACTTTTTAAGTTTAAAATTTGCAAGTTTGCTTTGGTCTATTAAGACTGTAATGAGTATAATCCATGCAACAAAAGAATTTCAATTTGAAACTGCATCTTATTTATTAAATTGTATATAATTACATTAAACTAGGTTTGAGCATCAAACTTTTTAGGAATCGATTCAAGATCTTCTCACTCGGATATACTGGACACTGTACTTGATTTTAACAGAAGAAGAGTACAGAATGTTCCCACTGTACAGGTGGGTTAAAGGTCACACTGTTTCTGCCTTACCTCACATGGCGGAACGGTCAGAGGTCACAGCGCCGATGACCTTGCCGTGACGGCTGTAATCCTCTAGCCGGTCTCATCAATCACTGTTTCGTTCAAGATGGAGGTCAATAAGATGCAGGTCAGGAAAACGGGCCTCAAACTGTTGCAGGTTAATGAAACAAACACCTGCCTACGGATGTGTGTGTTTGCATGTGTGTGTGTGAGACTTCCTTTGTAGAGGTGTACACACACAAGCATTTAGGGTAAAGCGGGTACTGATAGCTATGTTTTTATACTAAAGTGGGGTCTGATGGTCACTTTCTTGGCACTCAACGACCNGAATGGTGGATTTTGGCCATTGCCATGGCAATGCGATTGTATTAGCTTTTATGTGTTTGTTTTACCACCCTGTTATGGGCACGGGACCTTTGGTTGGGCCTCACAACTCTGACGCCCAGAGCACCATGCGCTTCAGCAGGGCAGGGGTCCTCAATTATAAACTTGAAGGGTCCACTTACAAAATTTCCGTTCAGTCCGAGGTCCGGAAAAATATCGGTCAAGTTCCAAATATGAACCGCTATATGAATGGCATGTCATCCGTATAGAAACAACATGTGTCACTACTTCATATAGACATCATCTCACACTTCAGATAGACATTTTTACAAGAAACAAGTAACAAAAAATGTGCATTTTGTGCATTTTTACAAAAAACAAGTAACAAAAATGTGCAATTTTCAAGTACAAAAAATGTGCGGTTTGTAATTACAGATAAAAATGTGCAATTTACATAAGTATTGAAATGTATTTTGTTCAACCGAGGGTAATGTGTTCAAATTGTGCGTGCTTGGATTAATAATGGCATTTCACGATCACGTTTGACGATTGCGACTGACTCGTTGCAGATTAAACACATTGGTTTTCTGCTTCGCGCGGATGCATATTATTCTGTCCACTCACTCTTAAACTCACAGCTTTGAGCTCGCCATATTCTTTAAGGTTAAAAAAAATCTCTCGATTTACGTAAACGACAGATCGCCTGGCTACCCTAAAGACCTGAGCGACTACGCGCCGCGGCCGTGTTCTAAAGTAACTGAATGAATGCCGCCCGCCAGAGCGCAAACAGAAGGCGTAGTTGTCACGTTGCTCTTACACAATCATTCAAGATAAATTATATACATTTATAAATATATTCGTTTGCGTTTGTTCGTGTGTGTGAATGAACAATGCAGAATAAAAATTGCGTGATCCACTGAAAACGCCTTTGGATTTTGATCACAAGAGTAGCATGTTGGTTTTGCCGTCGGTCCAAAAGTAATGGCGTAAATAGCGTTTGCTGAAATTCATGCCGATCTTCAGAATATAGAAGAAAAGAGATTTTAGGGTTAGGGTTAGGGTGAAGTGAATTTGAAATGGTCCGAATAAGAGAAAACATCAAGCGAGCAGCAATTCTCTGAGCACCAGTGATGGGAATAGCGGCGTTATAAATAAACGGCGTAACTAACGGAGTAACTTTTTTCAGGAATGAGTAATCTAGAGAAATTTCTTTGTCTATAGAAAGAAACTATAATTATGCTCCTCAAAGTGGGTTTTTCTCTGGTGTGTGTTTGTGGGGTGGGACGTAACTGAAGATTGGCGTGCCAGTGAACATGGTGCGACTGAAAGTGTGATGATTTTTTTTTTTTGCCTAGTACTTGGCCCCCTCCCCGCGACTGACGTCACTTCCTGTAGCGCGCTTTGTTTGTAGCTTCGCTGCTCATCGGAGAACTTTCCTAAAATAATCAGTACTTAACTGCTTTTGTAAACTCCGGAGATTTTAATCTAAACCGGCGATCTTCGATCCATAACTTTTCTCTCAACTCCCGGAGAAAAGCCGCGGTTTCAACGAGTTTTCAGCGTCTTCGCGCGTCGGATTCTCCGCGTTTTGGATTCAGCGTCTTCACGCGTCGGACTTCTCGACTTCTCCGCGTCAGACTCCTGGTGTTTTGAATCTTACTAAACCCCGCGAAAACGTTTCAAGGTAAGATGTCTACACCCGTGGCTGTAGTTTGCACCTCATGTTACATGTATAGTGTAGCCTTATCCACCGGCGAGAAGGGCTTTACGTGCGCTAAATGCAGAGAGTTAACTATGCTGGTGGAAAGGGTCGAGTTCTTAGAAACACGCATCCGGGCATTAGAATTAGAGAAGCAAAGACAGTGTGAGAGTAGTGAGACGGTCCCAGATGCGCTTAGCGCTGAGGCACATTCCTCGGTTCCGGGTGGAGACGTCCTGCAGCGGGACAACTGGGTCACTGTGAGGCGGAATAGTCGCCATTCGAAGCGGCATCACTCCTCCGTTCCACTAGTGACTGCGAACAGGTTTTCCCTGCTCAGAACGGCACCGTCTGAGACACCTGCTGAAAGTGCCTTGGTGATACGAGACTCCATAGTGCGGAACGTGAGAGTAGAGACACCAGCCAATACAGTGGTAATGCGTCATCCTGGAGCCAGAGTGTCTGATATTGCATCGCGTCTGAAAGTGCTGGCTAATGCTAAACGTAAATATTCTAGTGTAGTTATTCACGCCGGCACTAATGATGTCCGACTTCGCCAGTTCGAGATCACCAAAACTAATATTAAAGAGGTGCTTGAAGCTGCCAAAAAGATAGCAGACAAAGTAATTTACGTAATTTGCGTACTGCCAACAGTCACCCAGTACAGCCAGCACACCAAAACTTAATCGCGATAATAAAAATGGCTCTATTAATACCAACAGCAACAACAAAAGTGATGATAAAAATAATAAAA
>SOMO01000063.1:290514-304520 GCA_028128575.1 Paedocypris carbunculus
AAAAAACACCTTCAGACTTCACTCTACTGTTGTTGTTGTAATAATAATAACAATAATCATAATAATAAATATAATTATTGTATTATTGTTATTATTATTATTGTTATTATTATTATGTGCTTTGTCCAGTTAGCAAGGGGCAAGCAAATTCTGCCTAGGGCCCCCTGAAGGCTTGGGCCGGCCCTGCTGATTTTACACATTGATCTTCATGCTCCCACATTCATTCATGTATTATGTTGAAATCATGAGACAGTAGACAGTAGAAAGTCCCAATGGGTCTCAGATGTTCCTCAACGTCAGATTGGAACAGTTTTGCACATCTTATCAACCACAGTGCATGACATCATTAAACAATTGAGAAACTGGAAAATTCTTCGTGCGTAAGTGACACTGAAGCATATATTGACCTGTTATAATAACTTACAGAAAATATTAATATATTGTATACTGTAGAAAGGCTGCCTAGTTAGTGCTCGGAATCGAATTACACCTGCACCTTCAGAAAATTGTCAAAATCTTAAATATGGTACTTCTAAGTTTTTCTAATTGCTTTTTTATTTTTCTCCCGTCCTCTCCTGAGCGCCAAGTGTCGTACGACCGGAATCTCCTAAGTGTTTTTTCTACCTGGCCACTGTCGCATATGTGCTTGCTCACTGGTCTTGGTCTTGGTCTTTGTCTTGTCATAATCGCAGCCTTTTACTTAACATCAACAATCCAGACAATCAAATTAATAAAAAGCAACACTTCCCTTACATATTTACGCGTGCGCTTTGAGACAGTTAAAACTGTGAAAGCACCCTACAAATACTCATATTATTATTATATTACCGAGCAAAACTGAGTAAAAAGTGAAAGTGAAGAAAAGTGGCCAGAGCTGATCAAATTTCTAATTTGAATTTCTCAAAGCTGATTTTCTTTACTAGGAAAACGTTCGTTATATCCTTTTTATAAGTTAGCGAGTGGTGTTCAAGTTAAAATGATGCTCTGCATTTAACCATCCAGTGAAGTTAGGCCATGGTGTAGATCACACACACACACACACACACACACAAACACAAACACACACATATCAATGTTGAGTCTAGCCACGATGAAAAGCAGTCGGTTCAGTCCCAGTTCGGCTGTGGGACATTCCGGCTTTCAAACATCTGCCAACAATAAGGCACACATTACCCTGGCTGATCCTGACGAGCTTCCATTCGTGTGTGCAGCTGTTGACGGGCAAAGGAGGGACTGATGAGTGCCACTGCCAATTTATCCCCATTAGCTCCAATTAGGACTAAACCATTTTATTCCGATGGTCCAGGGGAGCAGTGCTGAGGGGTTTCGGTTGCTTATGGTTGATTGAGTACATTTTTAAGTTAATAATTATTTGTATTGAAATGAAGTATTTTGAATTGTTTTTATTTAAATGCTATTGTTTGTAAATTATTTGGAAATTTAAATATTGTTTGCATATTTGTTGTTTCACCTGTTTGGGTTGTAAGATGGGTTATAAAAAGCAATGTTTCTTTAGAGAGGGCAGTTGGTTGTGTTGAGCAGCAGAAGCAGGTTGCTGTTTTCTTTTCCCCTTTTGCCTTGGTTTTTCGAACTAGTTCAGGGGTGGCCAACCCGTGGCTCTTGAGCCTCATGCGACTCTTCCAGAGCTTTCACATGACATGAGTCCAATATAACACAACGCTAACTGTTGAAAAATAACTAATATTATCATGTTGGTGTGGTTATTGTCATTAAATCTGGCTGAGCAGAGGTCTGTGTGTGTGAGTGTGCATACAAGATTAAGGTATTGGAGGATGTTTATGTGTGCCCGTGTGTATGATGTGGCTTTTTGTGGCTCTAACACAGAAAAAAAGTGACTCTTAGTGTCTGATTGGTTGGCCACCCCTGAACTACTTGTTTTGGTTGGTTTATTTGCTAATTTTTCAAACATTAAATATATATATGTTTTGGTGTACTCGTGCCTGATCACCTGGCTATCTGACATGGTTGCAAATCCAAATTGGTAACCATTAAACCGCAAGTGCCTATTTTTCCAGGATGTCTGTGGTCTTCACGGAAGCAGACGTCACTGCATCACTCATCATAATTAGTGAGTCCAGGAATCCTTCCAGAAACCACTGTAGGTAAACACAATCAGCAAGCGAGCACACACACACACCCACAAGACAGAAAAATTTTTTTTTTTTGTGTAATTTTGTAGTGTAATTAAATAATTTTAGATCATCTTAAATTAAATCAGTATTGTGAAGTTGCGAACAGTTGAGTCAGATGCTGATGATTTTCTCCAGCCCTTCTCCAGCACCAGATGAAAAGCTAGAATGGAAATAGTAATTGTTCAAACCAAGGTCTGCAGAAGACGAGATGCACAACATGTCAAAGCTTGAGGCAGATGGGCTACAGCAGCAGAAGACCACACCAGGTGCCGCTCCTAAGAACAGTAAACTAGGACAGCTAAAAATAGAGAAAAAAAGTACAGTATCTCATCACCACAGCCAATATCATACCCCGGATCTATGGCACACCAAAAATCCACAAACCTGGAGCACCGCTGCGAGCCATAGTGGACAGTATGGGGTCGGTGACGTACAAACTGTCTAAATTCATAGCGGATGTTCTGAAACCCCTGCTAGGAAACAGTGATTTCCACTGCGAAAACGCAAAGCAATTGGTAAAAGAACTCAAAGACACAAAAGTGGAAAAAAATGAGATTTTCATATCGCACGACGTCACTTCTCTGTTTACCAAAACGCCAGTGGCAGCCACGCTGGAAATTGTCACAGAACGATTGGCTACAGACAAGACTCTCAAAAAACGCACAAAACTCACCATCCAGGACATTGCAAAGCTACTCCGGTTGATTGCGAATTCAACATATTTTCAATACCGCAATATCATATACAGGCAAAGGGAAGGGTTCGCCATGGGAGACCCACTATCAGCCATTATGTGTGGTTTNAACAAAAAATGCAATGTGATATACGAAATCCCTTGTATGTCATGCCATAAAACATACATAGGGGAAACAGGAAGGTCACTTGCGACAAGAAAAAAAGAACACCAAAGCGAATACGAGAAAGAAACAAAAAACCGGTTAACCAGGTCGTCAAAATTACAGGCAACACAAGAAAACCTCAAGTCGGCCATAACAGACCATTGTAAAAGGGAAAATCATATCATGGACTGGGAACAGGCAAGCATCGTGCGCATGGAGAGCAACAAGCACAGGAGGTGGATACTGGAGGCGGTGGAGATAAGGAAACGGGCGCAAGCAACTATGAACCGGGACGAGGGGGCCTTTCAGCTCTCCCACACTTGGAGTAAAATCCTCC
This sequence comes from Paedocypris carbunculus, assembly GCA_028128575.1. Lineage (NCBI taxonomy): Eukaryota > Metazoa > Chordata > Actinopteri > Cypriniformes > Paedocypris > Paedocypris carbunculus. Next base: position 293,844 of record SOMO01000063.1, read on the forward strand.
AGCAGCAGGATGACGGCAAAAGGCGGAGTCGGCAAATCAATCGGCCGACTCCGCCTTGAGGAAAAAACGCAGCTGTCTTTTTAACCACGTCACCATCCCATCAGGTGACACCTCTGAAGAAGACGGAAGTAAAAACGTCGAAACATGTAAGGTATGTGAAGAATGTAACACGGGAGTTTGTGTCTGAGATACAAAAAAGCATAGAAACTAATAACAGTAATCTCTCACTACTTTGCGGTTCGACTATCACGGATAGCATAATTAAAATGCGAGTTTTATATAATATATTCGACAGACATATATATACTAGACTTAGACATAGCGAGTTAGATACATATTCACAAATTCATTTTTTCCTGACCGTATCTCGAGGATGCTCGCAGTGGCTCGAGACGGATCACCGCCAGACGCGTTTCACCGCAGAGATGCGAATCGCTATCTCGGACGTCCCCCCACGACCACTACCAGTAAGGGCGGCCAGCTGTGGAAATCGGCGGCGGTGTCTGCGCGCGCGGTCGCCCAACTGATCCCCCCGTTCACACCCTTTGAAAATTTATATCGACGTCGACGCATAATATTTATTATGACGACGCGTGCAGCAGGGAGATGTTTGTTAACATTACTTTAATAAAGAATACTACTTGAAAAAAGTGTTTTAAAAGTCTGAGTAAGTGTTAATAAAAAATAAATATGTAAATGTTGTGTCTTCACTTCACGGATTTTCACCTATCGAGGTCGGTCTTGGATTGTATCTACCGCGATAAACGAGGGATTACTGTATACAATTTGCCCAGGCTCGCCAAAATTGGAAGTTACAAGATAGTAAAAACATGTCTCACAAGGCTTTGCATCAATATCTAGTAAGTCCTCAAAACGAGGATCAGTGCAAAGTATTGTTCTGCCTAGCCTGACATAGAGCGTTTTGGATTGCTATTTTCCCTGTGTTTGACCTTAGCTTTGGACTGTGTTCTCTCGATTGCCTGATTGTTGCCCTGATCCCTCTGCTTGTTATTTGGACCTTGATTCTCGCTGCCTGCCTCAGACCCTTTCGCCTGTTTCGAACTACGCTACGCCTTGCCCCTAACTTTGACTTTGTTGTACTCGATGTTTTCTTCAATCTACAGCTTCATTAAAACAGCCATTGCATCACACCTGGTCTTTTTGCTGCAACATTAGGATTGCTGCAACAACTGAATTTGCGTGAACAGCATGAAAGGTTGGATCTATCCTGCCTTGATATATTTTGGGTCACAATTGGTCCATTAGTGCCAAATGGGTATCGTGCCAATGCCACTTCTTACGTGAGTATTGTCGGCCATGTCCTTCCCTTTATGACCTCAACTTCTAGCAAGATAGTGTCGAGTCACAAAGCCCAAATCATCTCAGACGAGTCTCTTCAAACATTTAGGGAGTCTGATGCTTCCAGTCAAGATGTGAAATGTCCATGCCATTGCATTCTTTACCTAGGTATGGTAAATGACAAGTATGTTTTGCCATATGAAACGTCTTGTTTGAACTACAACGCACACTTTCTGGAAAACTAAAAGAAGTCACCTCAGGACAGACAGGAGATCTCACTTTTCAGAAATCTGAATGTACATTATATCTAAAATAAAGTCGTGGAAAGTAACCGGTTCAAACATTAGCTTTCCTTTGGTTTGAGACTTATTGTGTTGAACTAGCATTTCCTGCCGCATCACGGTGTCATCATCGTTCAAGAAACCAAAAGCGGAAAGTTTGGCCTGGAGGCTGAAGATTTTGTGCTGATGTGACTGTGTGCAACGTATAATCTCACAAACCACAGGGACGTGTGAAGATGCAGAACTGAGGAGGAGTCCTGAGAATAAGAAACGCTGAAGAGCATCGTCACTCTGTTCTGGTGATTCAGATCTTCAAAAAGCAATCACGTCTTACGCTTCTAACAGTTTGATGCATTTTAATTATGCTTGTAAAGTTGTACATTTTTGGTTGCTTGTTTTGTTGTTGTTGTTGCAGGCATTATAATCTATGGAAGCTCATTGCATTCACAGCATTTTTAGTGGAATTATCTCATTATTATGCCTTATACAAGAATCATATTGTGGCGATTCACTGCTGCTGTGTGCTGCGCAGGGGTTCTTTCCCCCAAGAGGTGTAATAACCCAGCAGGAGGTGTGGGCATTCCCACAAGGCATTGCAAATTGTGTTGTATTGGTATTTTTAGGTGTTATTTTCGTTGTAAATACTTGTTTTTATGTAGATGTGTGGAATGTGTGTGTGTGCGTAATTAAAGCAGTGCTTTAATAAGGACCACCAACTCAACCAAGCTGTCCCGGTGTGTGATGTCGGAGGATACTCGGAGTCATGCAGTCCATGAGGGACTAATAAAGGTTCAATTATTATTATTATTATTATTATTATTATTATTATTATTATTATTGGGGCACGAGTATCTAGAAGGCATCAGCGCTCTTTGGGAACGGGAACGCCACCCCACGATATTGCTACAATTGCTACACCGGCGTGGCGAGGCTGGAGCGAGGCGTGGCGAGGCTGGAGCGAGGCGTGGCTCACAGGCGGCATCAGGTGCACACACCGGTTCAGGAACAAAAAACATCTTTTCCGGGCGTGTGCAAATAGAGTCGACCTCTTTTAATAAAATGTCCAACCTCTTGTCCCGTGCGCGCTCTCGTTCCTCCTGAGCGCGGAACTCGGCCATGATCTCCTCCAGGACGGCTGAATCCATTTTTTTCTGGTTGGTTTGTTCTGTCACAAAAACTGTCACTAGAAGCAAGGCAAGGTGGACTCACATGCACTTTGAGGACGAGATCAAAAGGAGAATGAAAGGTTAAGTTTTCCTCTAAGGTTTAATCCACGTGAACAAGAACAGGAGCAGGAACAAGACTCCACTAGTGACAGGAAACACTGCGACAAACCGACACCAAGACAATGACTGGATGAACTTAAATATACCAACTAACGAGTGACACAGAACAGCTGGATAGAGACAATCGTGAAAGCATGTGGATAAACTAAGATGGCAGCGGCAGGGAAAAACAAAATAAGAGTCCAGAAAACATTCAACATAAAAGTCCTGACTGGCTCTAAGCCGGGATCTGTGACAACAATGTAATACATCATAATACAAGAAAATCTCATAATTCTAAAATCAATAATGACTTAGTATTTTATAATTAAGACTTCTCATAATCTCAATTTTGACAGAGTATCTCATAATTGAGAGTTAGTAAGTCATAATTATGACTGAGTATCTCAATTATGACTCAATTATGACTCATATTATAATTATAACTTAGGATTTTATAATTATGACTTCCCAGCAAACACAGTCATGTGGGCCCCACATGGGTTTTCAGATGGGCTACATGGGTACAGAGTGGGCATGGGCTCTAAATGGGCATCATGTCTGGGCCCCACTTGGGTAAGACCCACATGGGTGAACCCAGGTGGGCAACTTAACTGGGCCCCAGCTGGGTAACCCATGTAAGACCCATATGGGTGAGCCTAGAGGGGCATCTTATTTGGGACCCACTTGGGTGACCTCGCTAGGACCCATAGGTGGGCTTCTCATGTGGTTCCCATGTGGGTAATGTGTTGAGATACAGTATGTGCATGTTTTAAAAAATATACAAGTGCAAAGATGATTAAAGGAGCCTACATTTAAAATCTGTATTTTAAATTACTGTATTTATTTATTGCTGATTGATGTAATTTTTTATTTATTTATTTATTATTTTTGTTTTCATTTTATTTGTGTTAAAAATAAAAATAAAGATATTTGAGGAGATTGGACGTTTTAAACAATGCTTCTATTATGGAAAATCTAATAAATAATAAAAATCTAAAAAAAAAATACATATTGTAAATAAATATGTAAATATTCTTGTATTTATATTTATATATTTTTATATTTTATATTTAATTTATATATGTTAGAGTTATTAATTTTTAGAAGATCCTGAGTCCAAAAATTGAAATAAGAAAAAACTCATGGGGTGCTTCTGCAGCAGTCATTCATCACGAGATCTCATTCTCAATCAGCATACAGGCTCCACCCCCATCTGCGGCTGCGCGCCACTTTTGTCCATCCCTCTCATGAGCTCGCTGACGGCTGAAACTAATCAAGGTAAGAACACTTTATAAATGCTTTAAAATAAGTCGTTTTATGTGCTATATTGACAAACGTTGTTTGTCTGTTATATCAGTTTGTTTGTACGTGTAATGCGGACATTTACGGCTAAGTTTGAGGTATTTCGTTGTGGCTTTTTCAGGAAAATGTTCGCTGATTTTTTCCCCCTCACATAACGAAAACGATCTAAAATAGTCGACAAACAAACTATTATTCTTACAACATGTGAGACAGAAACTACAAGTTACTACAAATAGTTCGAGCTGAGGCTAGCATGTAACCTAATGTACCTGCAATGCACATAAAAATACCTAAAAGATGTTCCAGGTATTATGTTAAATGTGAACTGTTAGGTCTCGTTATTTTAAAGACATAAGCAAAACACAGGCCATAGTATTTTTACTGGAACACAATGTTTGGGCTTGAAAAACGTGCCAATACACATGATATGCAGGATTAACGGTTGAAAAAAATATTTTAAGTATATTTTTCTAACTAAGATTAAGTGGAATTCAAGTTTGTCGCGCCATTTCTTTAAAATTCCATTTTTATCAGCACTTCCTCCCTGGCAACCACATTCACCGTTGGTATCGGAAATATGGAACTTAATCTCTACATTATGATCTATGTGGATATGTTTCTCACAGGGAGTTTGAAGAAAAATGCAGAACCAACGAACCAAATCACTCGAAAAGACGCAGAAAAAGCTGGGTCAAAGTGGCTCGTTGGTGCCAGTCTGTCAGAGACTGAAATGCTAGAGCACGTGCTGGAGAGCAAAATGGGTAAGAGATGAGAAAAACGTTCGGTTTCTAGTAATTTATAACAATTTCTTCAATCACAAATGCTATAATATGATAATGATTTACCATTATCTCATGAGTTGTCTTTAAAACTGTTCCTCTGACTTTGAGTAGTTACTGTTTTTATCGTTTGCGTTGAAATTACATGTTAATGTTTTGTCTTACCTCAATTGCATCCAAGATGTAGGGCTCTTTGTTTCCACAGTATTCCATTTTTTTAATTCTCCTGAAGTGATGAAATGGCTATTTCTTTTTGTTTTGTAAAAAATGATTAAAGTAGGGTGCAATATTAAACTACATTTCTGTATCATACATGTACTTACATACTAAAATATTTAATTTCTCCTTTCAAAGGGCCAATAAGAGAGTGACGGAGCACTGAAGAGGTTCACTGTGGAAGTTCAAGAGTTTTTGTATTGTTGTGAGGTTGTATCAAAGCATAACTAAGTTGCGTAGTGACATATGGGACAAAACGGGGTGCAATATTAAACTACATTTCTGTATCTTAGATTAACTGATATTACAATGTAATATATTTTTATACTCTTTATTAAAATATTTTTCTCTGTTCAAAGGGCCAATGAGAAAGTGATGGACTGAAGAGGTGCACTGTGGAAGTTCAAGAGTGCTGCGTGGGAGTTCAAGAGGTCTTGTGTTTTGAGTTTGGAAAAAGTAAAAAAAAATTATCTATTGGCCTCTTTTTTGAAGCAATACATTTCACATTTAATTGTACTCTAGTCTAGAACTTTAAATGATCTATTGTAGTGTAATGATTTTTATTTAGGGGTTAACTGTAAAATAAGGTTACCCCGCCACTAAACCACACGTATACCTATTATGACCCAATACAGAACTTGCTGGGTCCCATCATAAACCCATGTAAGCCGTCTCCTATGGGCCACACGTGGGCTTACCCAAATAAGCCTTATATGATGCCCATCAAGGCCCCATCACACATCCATGTAAGCTGTCTCCTATGGGCCCCACATGGAATTACCCAAATGGGTCTTATATGGTGCCCACCAAAAGCCCACAATAAACTCATCTGGGCTTACACATGGAGGGCCACCATGGAAACTGAGGACAAAATTAGCTGGTTCCCAGTTGGTTAGCCCATATGAGCCCCAGAAACCAGCCCAGTTGCAAACCTTATGGGCCCCACATGCATGTGTTGGCAGGGTTAGGATCTCATAATTTTGACTGAGTATCTCATAATTGTGAGTAAGTGACTTAGTAAGTCATAATTACCGTATTTACTCGACTATAAGTCGAGGATTTTTCCCTAAAAATTTGGGCTGAAAGTGGGGGGCTCGACTTATACGCGCGGTCTACCGAAATACAAAATATTTTACTCAGAACAGTGCGCAGATATGTCACCCTTTCTCACAAAAATAAACAGCAGAGACACAAGCGCGGTAAATGAATGAACATTAATGACGCGAACTAAATAAATCTCTCAGAAATCGGCACAAGCCGGACAAATGAGTAGCACTGACTCCGCTCGCCGCTCGTCTCGTGCTGATGCTCCGTCGCTCTCACTCACACACACACACACGCGCGCAGCGGCGCAGAGTTACACACACTTTCGTCTCAGCTCTCATATAAGAGCGGCTTTTCTGACTCTAGTCTCTCTTTGGCGTGATGCTTCACAAATAAACGAGTCACACAATGGATTTCGAACGTCCAAACCGAGAGTTAGCGTTAGCCGTCGCATCTTTCCCCTTAAAGGGGCAGAGCACCTTTCCCACAATTCTTTAACATTATAATGCAGCCATACCAATTACAATTGAAACCTTAAACATAAATTAACAATAACCTAAATAGATTAATACCAACATAAACAAACAGGGTTACTTGATTTTTAGGTTTCCTTTACCACCAAGGATGTCTGAATAGTTTTATTATTTCTATTGGATTAAAGAGCATCTGAACAGGTGTTCCATCATTTTTTCCCAGCGCCGCTTTAGTATCCCGATGGGTCCCAAATATCGACAGTTGACTTTATATGAAGCTCAAAATTGGGTTTCTACTCATTTCTATTTTTTTTACTTTTCTCTCATTTCTTTCCCCCGACTTATAAGGGGGTCTAAACAAAATACCACAATCTCACACCTGAAGTGGGGGGGTCGACTTATAAGTGGATCGACTTATAAGCGAGTAAATACGGTATGCCTTAGTATTTTATAATTATGACAAACTATTTCATAATTTTGACTCAGTATCTTGTAAGTATGACTTTGTATTTTATAATTATTGCTTAATATCTCATAATTACGACTTAGTATCTTGTAATTGTGACTTTGTAAGTTCTAATTAATGTATGAGCTTGTATTTCTGTCACAATCTGGGACCAATCGCTAGGAGAGGACTTTATTTAACAAAAACAAAAACCCATTCCAAACTGACATACACCAACAAGACAATCCCACACCATACAGGGGAAAACACAGACTTAAATACTAGAACAAATTAGTCCCGAAAAGACACATGTGGACAAGATAATTAAATAATGAACTCAAATTAAAACACTACACCTGTTCACTAATGAAATGAACTAATGAAATCAAACATGACAAACATAAACAAGGAAGTGAAGAGCACGTGATCTAACCACAGTTTCAAACTAAAAGTCTGTACAACTCAGGTAGTGCAAACCTTGACAATTTCATAATTGTGACTTAGTGTCACAAAATTATAACTTAATTTCTCACAGTTACGACTTATTTTCTCATAATTATGACTTAGTAAGTCATACTTATGCCAGTCAGTGTCTCATAATTATGACTTCTATTTTTTAATTATTATTATGACTAATTATCTCATAATTACCTATTTTTATCTCATATAAGTATTTTCTTATTTTCTTACTCATAATTACAATTATGAAATACAAGTATTTCATAATTATGATTAGTATCTTTTTATTAAGCCTTAGTGAGATATAATTTTGACTAAGTATTGTGTTAGTTGCACTTAGTAAGGAAAGGAAAGGAAATGAAAGTGAGGTGATGGCAATATGGCCATATACTGAATTGCATACTGAATTGGTTGGTGCTCTGCATTTAACCCATCCAAGTGCAATTGTACATGCACACAATGAAGTGAACACACACCCGGAGCAGTGGGCAGCCCAAGCTGTGGCGCCCGGGGGGCATGTGGGGTTCAGTGTCTTGCCCAAGGACACTTAGTTGCAGAACCAGCTGTATGGGGATACGAACCTGCAACATTTCGGACATGAGTTCCATACCACTGGACCCTGTCATAATTACGACTTCTCATAATTACGACTTAGTAAATCTCCTTACTACTGTGTCTCCCACTTAGTGTCCTTGGGCAAGACACTGACCCCCAAATTCCCCCTGGCGCCACTCCTTGAGCCTGCCCACTGCCCAATGGTTTAAAAGACTTAAAAAAATTGTAATTATTCAATTACTATTATTGTATGTTTTGCGGACTGTTGGAGAATCCCGGAGACCCGGAGGAACCTGCGCACCAAACAAAACCTTCTCACTGTGAGGCAACAGTGCTACACACTGCTCCACGTGCCGCTTAAAAAGGATTGTGCTGAAAAGTGTGTGGTTTTCTTGTCCATAAATGTAAAATGAATAAATAAACAAGACACATTTTACCAACGTTGTTTTTCACTCTATTGGGAATACCGTGTAAATCTTTACATGGCGGATATTTTGCTCTCCTAACGACCTTTAAAACACAAAGCGGGGCTTTGGGTCCTAACGGGATCACGCTTGGTTGCATATTTTTCCTCACAGGAGGAAGCGGTGGCTTTGAATTAAAAAGCGGGAATGTACTTGACCGCATCCAGCGGCCGGTGACTTTCTTCTGCAGTAAAACCAAGTAGAAGAGTTCGAAAATAAATATTGATTTCTTGGTGGAAATGCATCAGAGGGAGACATATTAACAGGTGTTTAAGCTGTGAAGTTCCAGCTGTAGTAAGTGAGTCCACTAATGTTTTTCTCCAGATCTGGTGCAGAAGAAGCACTTACGTAGGCCAGTCCGTCCCATTATCTCAAGCCACTTTCTGAAGGTTACTTTCCGTGGGCATGATAGTTGATGGAATGTGAGGGACTTTCCCGCTGCTTTCACTGGAAAACACTGGGATCTCCCTGGTCTTCTCACCACAATGAACACCAGCTCTGACCTTGACGGTATCTCCTCACTTTCACAACGACACAGGCATGTCGGGGAAAGCTCATCGTAGGCCAGTCTCAACTAAATAGCACACGACTTATTAATGGTTGGCAGTGTGTGTAGCGTGAATCTAATTTCAGAATTTTGTCATTTGATGCTATACGTAACACCATTTGTTTTATGGTATGCCAAATGCATTGTGAAGTACTATGTTTCACCACATGGTGGTGATCAAAGGACACTTAGTTGTTCTGCAACTGTCCTTGGGCAAGACAATGAACCCCATATGTCCCCCGCCACGTGGCGCCACGGCTTAGACTGCCCACTGCTCCGGGTGTGTTCACTTCACTGTGTGTATGTGCACTTTCACTTGGATGGGTTAAATACAGAGCACCAATTCAGTATGGTCCCTAGTGGCCATATTGCCATCACCTCACTCTCACTTTCAAGACCACAATCCCCAATAAAAAATGTGGCACTGTTTAAAAAAAAAACACAGCTGAAGGAACTTCATTCCTTCGCTTTAGGTTGGCGATGTTCAATGTTTTTTTCAACAACACTATTTGATTTTCAACGGTACTGTTCACAATTCTGTTCATTAGGTGTGATGAAAAGGGACTAGCGCCACTTTGCTGAAGCGTGTGCCAAGCAGTTTATGGACATGGCTAATGGAGGGGAGGATTGTTGAGAAAATCAACACTATTGTAACAGACAGTGCCCAGAATATTGTGGCATCAGGGAGGCTTCTGCCCTTTGAGCACTTGCCCTGCGTCGAGGGCTCTCGGCTTCCTCCTTTGGGAAGGTGGCTTCGATGCTGCACTGGCCAAAATCCGTAAAGTGGTTGGGCACTTTAGGCACAGTCCGGCCAACTGAGTCCCTTGTGATAGATGTTCCAACGCGGTAGAACTCGACCCTGGAGATGATGAGGCCGGTGCAGCGGTCACAGCCTGGCCCTCCTGACGAATGTCAACCACGAGAGGCTGTGCAAGCTTCAAATAAATGTTGTGTTGATCTGGATAAGATAGCCTGTTGATAATTATGAGCTTTTGAAATACTGAGCTTCTCGTGGAGAAAGGTATGTTTCTTGCCCTGTGGCACTACCCGGCCTGTGCCACCTCCAGTGCACCTCACACCAGGCACCAGACAGCCGGAAAACAACAGTCTGGAGGTACCGGTAGAGCCCACTTTTCGTCTGGTGCAGTGTCCACTGAAGTGGTGGCTGGAGCACACTGTTGTTTAAGGTTGCTGCAGTTGCCACAACTGTCCCGTGCAAGACTTTTTTTTTGGTTGGCCATACTGTGCAGAAAAGGAGCTGGACATTTGTCAGTGGAAAACAGTAATAATTTAGTCTTATTGTTAGTTTTATTTTCGTCACAATTAAGTCATTCTTTTTTTGTTTTAGTCTAATTTTAGTCCAAATAAACCATATAAATGTATTCTCATGAATGAAACCGCTTGTTACAGTACTGCTCTGCTGCTCCACCTGGTGGAGAGTCATGAACATGGCATTGGACTAATTGGCTGCCAGGTATTCCTAATACAATGGACTATATATGCCTGCACATGGCAGAAGCCCTGTGAGAACACTGTAATGAATAT
>SOMO01000063.1:311095-340249 GCA_028128575.1 Paedocypris carbunculus
ATTTGGTCCAACATTAACAAAATATGAGTTGAATTCTTCAGCCATTTCTGACACACCTATTTCTTTATTTTGTTCATTAATTAAATATGTTGGTGGGTTATGTGACATTTTATTTTTACCTATAACATCTCGCAACACTTCCCATGTCTCTATTATATTACTTTTGTTTTTTAATAATAAATTGGAGTAATAATCTTTTCTTGCAGCTCTCTTTATATCTGTGAGCTTATTTTTATAACGTTTATATAGTTTTTCTGTGTTTTCGGTTTGGAATTTTATAAAATCCCGGTATAATTTATTTTTTTTCTTACAGGCTTTTAATATACCCTTTGTTAGCCAGGGTTTTGCTTTGCAACTTAATTTCTCCTCTATTTTTTTCGATGGGCAACTTTTGTCATATAACTGGAGATATCCTTTTAAAAAAAAATCATAAGCCTCATTCACATCAGTAGATGCATAAACACAGTCCCATTTTTCTTTCAAAAGATCATCCCTGAATCTGTTTATTTTGTCCTCGTTTCTTACCCTAATAATCTTGATATGCTTATTTTCCTTTTGTTTTTTTACATCACTGAGATAAGTTATGAAGATTGGTAGATGATCGGTTATGTCGTTTATCAAAACACCGCTTTTCACAGTGCCTTCTATTAGGCCAAAGTTCATAAAAATGTTATCTATTAGTGAGGTGCAGCTGGTGGTAACTCGAGTGGGCCTGGTGATGGAGGGGTAAAGCCCTCTACTGTACATGGCATCCAGAAAATTTGAACTATTGACGTTTGTTGACACATTTAGAAGGTTTATATATATACATGAGACTATAATATTATTTTGCTTTTCCAATTCAATCTTAACCGTTATGCATTCCAACAGATCATCTATTGCAATGGTCATACAATCAACGATTTTACATTTCAAATCACTACAAACAAATAATGCAACTCCACCTTCTTTCTTTGTGGACCTGTTTACATGAAAAAAATCATACCCATTGTGACGAGTCTGTCTGCTCGTCACCAACTGTTATTCGTTATCTTTATGTGTTGCGTGTCACTCACGGACTTCAACCCCCATCATTCCCTGTGCACTATGTTTCCTTGTTTGTCAGTGGATGTAGTCACGTGATTTGTCGGTTTCACCTGTTGATCGTTTGTACCTCATTTGCGTGTGTATTTAAGTCTCACCAGTATCATTGCTCTTTGTCGGTCAATGTCGTTACACCTGAGTGTTTATGTCTTCGAGTATTTGTTCCCTGTATTCCCGAGTTGGTGTGTGTATGTATGTGCGTATCAGTAAAGTCCCATTTCTATGTTCACCACGGTCTCCGGCTCCTGTCTGCACCGAAGAGCGTGACACCCATCTATTTGCAGGTATCTTCTATAAATTGATGAAGTTGTTTCCTTGCATTCCGGTACATTGCGCGCTCCTTAAACACGTCACTTGTGAAATCTTTACTTCTTTAAGCCGCAGAGATTGGAGGAGGGTGGCCTGGAAAAGGAGGATGCCCTGGAACTGTGGAGACTGGAGGAAGGTGGCCTGGAACCGCGGAGACTGGAGGAAGGTGGCCTGAAACCGCGGAGACTGGAGGAGGTCGGCCTGGAACCGTGGAGACTGGAGGAGGTCGGCCTGGAACCGTGGAGACTGGTGAAGGTTTGCCTGGAACCTTGGAGACTGGAAGAGGGCGGCCTGGAACCGCAGAGACTGGAGGAGGGTGGCCTGGAACAGGAGGATGCCCTGGAACCGTGGAGACTGGAGAAGTGTGGCCTGGCACTGTGGAGACTGGAGGAGGGTGGCCTGGAACCGCAGAGACTGGAGGAGGGCTGCCTGGAACCGCAAAGACTGGAAGAGGGCGACCTGGAACCGTGGAGACTGGATGAAGACGGCCTGGAACCGTGGAGACTGGAGGAGGGCTGCCTGGAACCGTGGAGACTGGAGGAAGGTGGCCTGGAACCGTGTAGACTGGAGGAGGGCGGCCTGGAACCGTGGAGACTGGAGAAGGGTGGCCTGGAACCTTGGAGACTGGAAGAGGGCGGCCTGGAACCGCAGAGACTGGAGGAGGGTGGCCTGAAACAGGAGGATGCCCTGGAACCGTGGAGACTGGAGGAGTGTGGCCTGGCACCGTGGAGACTGGAGGAAGGTGGCCTGGAACCGCGGAGCCACCAGATGATGCCATTGATTCTATTAGCAGATTTTTACTAAGTACCCAAGCAGGTAAAACAAGCAACTGCAAGCACATTTAAAACTAGACATAGTAGCTCAATGAGGTTTCCTACAGCTACAACAGCTATTAATCAATGCTTTATTTTACATCTGTAGGTTGTTGTTGTCCAGGTGGTGGGGAAGTGTTCAAGAGGTTGCAAATTCCCCTACAGCTGGTTCTTCAATTGAGAGTGCTTGAACAACACAAATTCCACAACTTAAAGCTGCCCACTGCTCCGGGTTTGTGCGTGTCACTTCTCTGTGTGTGTGTAAATTAATTGAACATTATTGATTTGGTCCATAGTGGCCAAATTGACAAAACTTTATATCTATCTATAAAGGTGGGGGGAGGAGGCATGTCAGTGTCTTGCTCAAGGACACTCAGTTGTAGAACCCAAAAGACTGGGATTTGAACTTACACTGTAAACCCGGATATCATATCTAATCAAATAAGCAATTACAATGTAATCAAATATTTGAGTTTTATCTCATTACTATCAAATGTAAGTTTATCAAACTACATTGTAGCTGATTGCACTTATATTTATTAGTAATGCAATAAGTGAACGATTTAAAGTTAACTTAAAAAAACTAAGTTTTGGTTTAAGAACACATTCTTTAACGTCATAGCAACAGAATTTGAAAGTCATTGATTGGCCGCTTTGAGATTGTATGATAAATGGAGGATGAACGTTTTTCACACGGTAAAATATCACCCGCGAATGAGCAAACCATCTACTTTGAAGCGGACAGTGCAAGGCACTGCAACACCAGCAGGAGATTCAACAAACTGTCGCAAAGTATTTTTTTCTTTCTTGCTAGCTAGCGTTAACAGTATGCTAACCGGTGTACATTTTACTTCTTACGTAAGCCGCATAGTCACGTCGTAAGAAATGTGTGAACAGTTAGTAATGTTACCAGGACATTCTCGCCTGGCTGTGACACAGGCTAATTTAAATACCAATAAGACGTTTCTGAGCACCAATAAACGTTGTTTTAACCGAATTTTGGATATTCACATAGTGGAATTAGCCACATGCGAAGTTTGTGAGCATTGACAAACGTTTGTAGCGGAGCGGAATGTCGGCGTTACCAGACTAGAGATGAGGGAAAGTTTTTCGTAAGAGGTCATTTGAGAGAGACTTTCCTCACAGAGAAACTCCAGTTTACTTCTACATTTATTACTCAAAGATTCTGAGTGAACGAACACCTTCCTCTCAGCCGCCATAAAAAGAGGGCAAATATTTTAAATGCTCTCATGTAAGCTTATTCTCCAGTATTTTACGTCAATAGGTAAGTTTGTGAGCAGTGTAAAACGTTCTTTTAGACCTATTGACCACTTTATTTTGATGTAATTTAATATTTTGAATTAAAGAGCTTTTTTTTTTTTTTAAATTACAATACTGGTGACATACATTAGCTGACACGTTTGTGAGGGTGAAGTATTAACATTCCTTAACATTAACTAGTTTGAATTAGTATTTAATATGATGTTAAGATGACATATATATTATTGTGATTACTTTTAATTGTCTTATGTTTCTAATTAGAGTTGTTTCTTATGTGTTGCAGGCCACAGAAAGTGATGCTTTGGAAATGTAAGTATTGCAAGTTCATGAAAAGAGAGGAAAGCTGTTTAAATACTATAGGCTGCAACATGGGAGTTATGCAAGAACAGAACAATTTTCTTTTTGGAAATGTACAGGTTTGTATACATGTGATGGTGCATCGTTTATCAACCCTTTCTTTACATGTATCAAACTTTCTCTTTTAGGACATTAGAGACAAGGACTAATACAAAGCAACACCAGTGGGAATCCTCTGCGTTGGTCCTGAGTTTAACCCATCTAGAGTAGGCATCATCTTGGAAGGGAGTGTGATGATGGATCAACCTGCCACAAGATCCTCTTTGGACTGACGTACGCTGTACATAGACTGTATCTCAAGCTGGGTAGAAGTGAGCTGACACCCAAATTTCAAACATTGATAAATCTGCTTAGTTTAAATTATGTTTCTGATCACAACATACATAGTTCATATGTAAGTTCTTCCTTGGTGATTTTGCACTTTAAAATGTCAATCTGTTTGGCACTTTTGGAATGTTGTTGAATGTTGTAAGCTGCTTGACAGCATTAGAATGTTTCTTTGTTTTTTTCTTTCAAATTCAGTAACACAGATCGTTAAACATGATCTTTTGGCAAACTGGCATTGTTGGAAAGTTGACAATCATTAAGCCTGGTTGACCGCATTAGAATGTCACTTTTTTTCTTTTATTCAAATTGAGTAACACATAGATTAACTGTTTTGCTATTTTTTTTTTTTTTTTTTTTTTGCATTACAGTATTATAATGTCACCTTGTTATTTTATTCAAATTAAGTAACACATGTATCAATGTTTATTTATTAATTTACTTTTAGTGTTAAGTTCTTGTGGGTTTTTTTGTTTATGTTGTTTATTTGGTCTTTTTCATGATGTCTGTCACAGAACTTGTAATAAAATAGAAAAAATATATTTGCTTAAAGTGTGTCTTGTTGCTTATATATACACCGTATATTGATATATTAAATATTTTTAAGTTTAATGAACTTGGACACTAGTGTACTGGACTTAACATTTTTAGTAGAGTAAACTGGTAAATGACTTGACACTTCAAATAATTTTAACTTGAATAAACTTATACATTTAGTGTATTGAACTTAAAATAACAATTTTAGTCTATCAATTTTTAAGTTGAATCTACTTAAGTTTTCATTAAGTACTTGTGCGCTTTGAGACAGTTAAAACTGTGAAAAGCGCCCTACAAATACTCATTATTATTATTATTATTATTATTATTAAACATTACTCAATTTTTTTAAGGCAACCGGTTTACACAAATTTTTTAAGTAAACTCAACGTAGTCGGGCTTACATTGCACAACCCCCCATGTCGTATTCCCTACCACTGGACCACCACTGGCACTAGTTAATAAGATAGAATGTTCAAGATATGACTCATTTGATCAAAGTAATAATTTTGCGGCAACTTGTTACACCTAATCAACTTTGAAAGGAATTAACAATTCCCTACATAGCCAAAGCAAAAAAAAAAGAATCAAAATAAGAATCTTAGAATCAAAATAAGTTTTTAAGTTTAATGAAATCTCAAATGATACTTTTTCTTGATGTTTTCTCTTTGGAAGAGTTGAAAACAGACCACCACCCTAATTAATGCATATATTTGCATCCTTTGTTGATTTATGCTTGTATATTAACGGGTTGATTTTAAATAATAATAATGTATTTAATCTAACATCATTAAATTTGAACAGAAACCCATGTGTCTTAACCACTGAAGACTAATGAGGTGGAGCAACAACTCATTCAAATAAGTTCCCTTTTAAAGAGTCTCTGTTGGCAGGTCTTCCTAAATTCACAACGAAGTTGCGTGTAGCCTGGATCGCTTTTAGACAGCACCGAAAATCGCTATTGTATATTTTAAAGGACACTGCAAACAGCTCTCACTCTGACGCCACTCTCAACTCCACATCAGCTGAGAGTGATCACGTTTTTATTAAACACACCCACATCATTAATTTCATTTCCTTTGAATAAATTGGTGATAGAAGAACGCATTTAAACAAAATAAACATGCAGCAATACAAAAATAAATGCATTGAGATCACATTTGAACACCCCCACTTGATCTCATATTACTGTACTTCATAATCAAACATATCCAAACTAAAATTTGTCAAATTTTCCCAACATGTTTTTTGTTGCTGGTTTGGTGAACACATCTGCCACCATCTGTTCTGTTGGACAGTACTGCAAAAATATTTACATTATTAACAGCCGCTCTGATAAAGTGGTATTTTATGTCGATATGTTTGCACCTTTGCCTGCTCACTGGGTTTTTGGCTAGAGCTATAGAACCCTGGTTATCCTCATAAACCTTTGGAAGTTTATATGAATGTTTATCCATTTCATTTAACAGTTGAGTGAGATGTAAACACTCTTGAATGGTTGCGGCCAGAGCTACACTCAAAAAACGAGTCTTTGGTGCTTGTTACATTAACATAAATGTAATACGTCAATGTAACATAATTCTGTTTAGTTTGTGTTTGAACATAACAAAATCATGTCAATGAAACAGCTTTTACAAATTACCAAAGTATGTCATGTTCTCTCAACGCAATAAAAATGCATTTACTCGATATTCCAGCAGGCGACGGTTACTTGGTCAGGCATGATTTTGTCTTCGTTATAATTCTCAGACAAATCAAGTTATTACTTCACATGTAAGAAAGCATAATCTTTGAACACTCTTTCATAACAGCACTAGAAATGTTGTTTAAACTTTAGTCCTCCATTTTTAACGTTATTAGAGAAGACGGAATTTGTGTTGTGTTTTCTTCCATGTTTGTGCGAAACGTTATTTTTCCTCCCATTTGTACACACGTTCTGTTCACATAACATATACACATAAGTTGCTCACTCCACCTGGGAGATTCATCTCTATAAGTTCATATAACAGACAAGCAGCAAAAGCGCCACGTGTCTAAAATTTTGATAAGTGGCAGAAATATAGCAAGCCCCATTCTAAAGTCCAATACACACATTGACGGTGAGACGCTTATTTACCTCATTTAAACATATAATGTGTCCTTTTAAGACAAATCGCTTTTATTGCTCCTTGTTACAACGTAACAGGCTCATGTAAGCATGTGTATGCTTTTTTTTTAAGTTTAAAAAGAGATTAAAAAAAAAACTTCCAAAAGTGCCAAATGCAAACTTCTCATTGGCTCTCCCAAAAAACGTCGGCTCTCATTGGACAGGCTCGTGATACTTTTTAAAAGATATTTTTAGTTGCTTAAGAATGATTTTTGTGCAGGTTTTTTGTGCTATTGTTTTGTGTTTTCTGGCAGCAAAATGTTTGTCAACATTGTCTTTGTCAACAATGTTGTCTGAAATGTTTGACGGAAAAGCAAAACTTACCATTTATGATCCCTGAGTCTGAATTAATGCGGTCTCGAGTCTTCAGGCTAATCAGACTTTTAATAAAACTTGTGCTGTTACTTGTTTCACAGTTTTGGCTCTTTTGTCATGGCTCTCTTAAAAGAGCTTAAAGTAAATAAAATCATGTTGTATATAAAACATTAAAGAATAAGTATATAAATTAATTGGAGGGCGTTATTGTCATGCAAGTTCAAGCAACCTAAGAAAATTATGTTAGTGCCAAAAAAAACCTAAAAAAAACTAATTGAGCTGAAGCAATGTCATCAGGCCAAATTAACAAGAAAAAATTATGTTGCTCCATCTAACTTGTTAAAAACGTGTTTGATCAACCCCAAATAATCTAGTTGAACTGAAGAAAGGTCAGCAAGTACCATTAACCATAAAACACCATGTTGCTTCATCATGTTCATACTTTGTTTGATGAGCGAAATTGTTTCTTGGTATAGCAACACCATTTTATCAGGTGGAAATGCTTTCCATAATTTTATTATGTTAATTCAGCAAATCTTTTTTTTCAGTGTATATACTCTGCTTCACAAGTAGATAGTGCCACAGTGGCCTGCTTTTTCGTTTTCCAGGAAACCAATGTACCTTCTTCACACAGACTTATACAATAACCCGTTGTACTGCGCCGGTCATGTACATCTGAAGCCCAATCAGCATCACTATAGGCTTGGATACCAAGATTTTCAGTTTTTCTAAAGCACAACATTTTATCACTTGTACCTTTCAGATATCGTCAAACATGTTTTACAGTGTTCCACAGACATATTGTAGGCATACTGAAATATTGTGACAATTTGCTGATAACAAAACTTAAATTAGGTCTAGTACACACAGTTAAGTAGATGAGACTGCCTACTGCCTCCCTGTACATGGTAACATCACACTGTGTTTCATCTGTGTAGTCTAATTTCAGTTCACATGGTGTGGATCGCGGCTTACAGTCAAGCACGTTGAACCTCTCCAGGATTTTTTGAACATATCTTTTCTGTGACATGGTTACACATTCATCTGTCTGGTTGAAATCAATACCAAGAAAATGCCTTAGTTTTCCCAGGTCTTTCATTTTGAACCTTGCTGTCAGCATGTTCTTCACAACATTCAATACATGTTCATCACTTGCTGCAATAATTACATCATCAACCCAAATTATCAAAATAACCTTGTCTTGAACAGTTTCTTTATCACGCCTTATATTTCTCAGTACCATCAATATTGCTTTTAATGGCATACACCAATCGGCCCCCCTACTGCATTTCTGCCTACAGGCAACTTTACCAAGCTAAATGTCTGGTTTTCCCTTAATGAGGCAATTTCCTCATCCATTGCTTTTGTCCATTCTTTAGATTTATCAGAAATAATAGCTTCTCTGAATGAAACTCTGAATGTTGCTTGTGATTTTGTAACAATAATCAATATTGCTCTGAATTTGATCAGTTTTGTCTTCAATCAGAGTCTGGTTCCCTCCTTTCTCTGGAAGGGTAACGTCTAGGTTCAGGCTCACCCTTGACTTCATCTGACTGTGCTGGGAAAAGATCAACTTCTGAAAGATCACTTGCATCAGGTTGTTCCGTTTTAACATTGTAATCTGGACTTTTATCTTATGTTCTATTAAGTTATCTTCAGGTGTCTGGAGGGTCTGAGTCTGTTGCTCTGCTCTCGTCTTAAACAAAAACTTCACCAGCCTGTGCTTCTGCACTCTTTTAGTGTCGGGAAAATAAACAATATATGCTGGACTTTTCTTATCATAACCAAGAAAAATGCCCTTTTCACACCTTGGATCTAGTTTGCTTTTATCTTGCTTGTACACGAAACACTCGCTGCCAAACTTTTGCATTCTGGACAGATTAGGCCGTCTACCTGTCAGTGCCTCTACTGGTGTCTTCTCTATACGTTTATTAAAACACCTGTTGCGTATTACTGCATCAGTCTGGACTGCATAGGTCCACAACTGTTTGGGCAAATCATTTTCTATAAGCATGCATCTAGCCATCTCAAAAAGAGTGCGCCAGTTACGTTCAGCAGTGCCATTCTGGTGTGGTGAATAAGGAGCTGACCTCTCATGTCTGATGCAATGCTTACGCATAAGGTCCTGAAAAACCTTTCCAGTGAATTCAGTGCCATTGTCCGATCTGAGACATTCAACATTCCCATATGGAGTCTGCCAGAAACTTTTCTGTGTCGCACTTATTTTTTATAAAATAAACAAAAACCGCACTGGAAAAATCATCAGTGAAAGAAACTGCATATCTGTGACCATCTCTGGACTCTGTGTGCAGTGGTCCTGCTAAATCAGTATGGACAAGCTCTAAACATTTTTCAGCTCTCAAATTCAGGACTTCTATTTCTGGTTTGGTAAAATGTACCCTTAGTGCACACTTCACAGGAAGGAGCCCTTAAACCCGTAGTAGCTGAACCCCTGATTTCCATACCATCCACAACATTTTGCAACTTCAGAATATCCACATAGTTACAGTGCCCCAGAATTTCATGCCATGTTTGAACATCAAAACACGCATTACATTGATCTTCTGAAATATTACTGTCACTTGTATGCAAAAAATACAGTCTGTCATGCACGTAAATGTGAAATTTCGTACCGTCTCTGTAAATCAACGCGTCCTTACTTTTCTTGAAGATTACAGTCGCTCCATTAGCTGTTGCTGCTTTCACCGAAAAGATGTCCTGTGGGTAGGTTGGGATGTACAAAGCCCCCTTCAATACGGCCTTCATTCGTCGGCCTCTGCTGTCAATCAGACACACCTCCGCATCACCGCGACGCTCCGCTACACCTTTGCACTTGGTGCCATCAGCCAGCTCCACACAGTGTGACCCGGCCTGGAAGCTGTCATCGCAGCTTCTGAATTTCCGGAAGTCAGTGATGATATGTGATGTTGCTCCGCAGTCAACCATCAAACCCTTCAGGTTCAGGCTCGTGTACTCGCTGACTCGGAAAGCAAATTCTTTATCCGGGCTCTCCATCTCACCGCAGGCTTTGCGTGCGTCGTCCCGGTCTCTGCGCTGTCTCCGCCTGCAGGTGTCGTCCCGGTGCGTGTTGCTCCTGCAGACGCTGCACCACAGCTTGCGCTGGCAGGTTCTCGCCAGATGTCCTCTCAGGCCGCATCTGAAGCACATCAGGTCCGCAGTGGCCGCTCCTCGCTCACCTGAGCTGGCTGGTCTCCCTCTCAGGTGCACGCGGGCCTTTATCACATTGTCTCCGGCTGCGGTGGCGCGCATCTTCTCAGTGTCCTCATAGCTCCGCAGCTTTGTCTTGAACTCCGCAAAAGTCATTGTTTCATCTTGCTGTGTGACATGAATCGCAAAGGGTTGGAACGATTCAGGTAGTCCTTTCAAGACCATTGCTTCCAACAAGCCATCGCTCAGGGTTTCACCAGCGTTTCTTAAAGTCGTGATCGCGGTCTCGGTGCGAATTATATATTCCGTCACACTTTCGGTTTCCGCTTTTTTAAGCGAAGTAAGTTCAGTATAAAGGTTGATAATACGAGGCTTTCCTTTATTCTGATAATAGTCTCTTAGGATCTGTAACGGTTTACGTCCATCATCAGCTGCCTTGCGCATCACCAGCGACAGGCTCTTGTCATCCAGAAACTGGATCAGCTCAGCATATGCTTCCGCATTTTTAGTTGAATTCTCTTTGTCTTCGGCATCAGGTGGATTCAAAATAGTGTCTCTTAGTCCTTGTAGTCGAAGGTGACCCAAAAAGTTTGTCTCCCAAAGTTCATAATTTTTCTCATCTCCGTTAAACAGAAGCCGTGACCAGCGGCTTGTATCTGCTGTTTGTCCGCTCATGGTGCTTCCACAATGAAAACAAACTTTGCAGTCTCAGGCTTGCTCTGGGCCCATAACCTGTTGGCAGGTCTTCCTAAATTCACAACGAAGTTGCGTGTAGCCTGGATTGCTTTTAGACAGCACCAAAAATAAATTGCTATTGTATATTTTAAAGGACACAACAAACAGCTCTCACTCTGACGCCACTCTCAACTCCACATCAGCTGAGAGTGATCACGTTTTTATTAAACACACCCACATCATTAATTTCATTTCCTCTGAATTAATTGGTGATAGAAGAACGCATTTAAACAAAATAAACATGCAGCAATACAAAAGTAAATACATTGAGATCACATTTTAACAGTCTCCAATCTGAGGAAAATCTTCTCTATTGGCTTGTTTGACAGACACGAAGAAACAGAAGACAGAAGAAACTGTTAGGGGAATGGCAAACAGGGTGAAATGCAGAAATGCAAGGTGCTCACATAACAAGACACATTTATTATTATTATTAATGCCTAATTTTATTTAAACATCTATTGTGTGCTTTTAAGACAAATTGCTTAAATTGCTCCTTCTTACAACGAAACGTAAACGTGTTTATGATTTACTTTAAAGTTTAAAAGAGTTTAAAATAATTGCGTACACCACATGCAAGTTTCTTATTGGCCAATCCAGTAAACAAGGTCTTCTCTTCTCATCACCATCTCTGGCTCCAAAACACATTTTTAATTTACTTTGAGAAATGTATTTACTTTACACTACTAAACTTATTTTTAATCTAAATCAAATCAAGCATTTTAAATGACACTGATGGCTAGACAGAAAATCAAATGTTTTGAGTTAGATCCAGTATAAAAGCTTCTTTAGAGTAACGACACGCCATTTGCACTTTTTCAGTGTATTTAAAGACAAGCCGACAAGAATCATGCTTGTCAGCCTCTCATGTCATCTGTCTATTTATAAGAATTTGAGTCCTTCTACCTTTGTTCTCACTGATCTTTGCTGTAGTTTTGGATGGTCGGATTGCATTTTTGAAGATGTTCATTTTGGCTTGAGCTTATCAGCTGTCTGGAGCCAGAAGGTCTGATCGTACCAGTGAAACGATACACTTACAGCATCCTGTTGTCCTTCAGAAAGCAGTTTGAGACAAGGCCACAAGCGAGAGGCTCGTCTGCCGTGATCCTGCTCAGCATTTCTCTCAATTACGTGAAGCGGATCGTGTTTTGACCATGTCAGGTTGTGTTTAATGGTCACTGCAGTTATACTGTAAAAGATCGAAAGTCATTGAGTTTTGCCTTGTCTGTGGAATATTGAAACCTATTAAAATGACATCTATATTAAAGGGCAAACATAAGCCACGACATTTAATAAAATTATGCAAATTTCACTTGCTTTTTACCTTATCCACTGTTCTTGATCCAGTCAACATCATGTCTATGTGCCAGTTGTGGCCCAGCGGAGCCACAGAGAAGCAAACACACAGAGGTAAGCGACTGAGGACATTTAAGTCAAGTACATGCATCTTTATGTGTGCAGTTACTGTGTTTATTTTAGACAATGAACATTTTATTATTTTATGCTGTTCATCAGAATGGAACATTTAACATGCATGGTACATCTCGCCTAGAAGTCAGGGTTAGCGAGCTTGTAACTTGCGAATGCGCGTTTCATTTGCAGTCGGGAGACAGATGTGAACATGTGAGAGACTCGCCTGTCACTGCTTTGGGACGAGGGAACTATTGCGGCGGCGGCAAGTTGAAAAGTGTAAGAATAATACGGACACACAAAAGTCTCCAAAAGTCGCCAGTAACAGCAGAAAATTCGCTAGGTTTGTCGCTAGTCGCTTTTTTAAAAATTTGTCGCTAGAGGAGTTTGAAAAGTCGCTAAGTTGCCAACGCGTGGTTGGCTGGCTGCTGTCAGTGGGAGGGGCCACTTGAGGGGGATCCCGAGAACAGTGTCATTGCACTTTACCGCATTCACTATCAATGGGGCACTCACGCAGTTTGTCGCTGCATTTTATCATTAATCGGTCGTTGTCTTGGGGCCCCTGCCAGCTCGGGGCCCCAAGCAATACCTTGGTTTGCCTGCCTTGTAGCGACGGGCCTGTGCAGGCCCAACAGTTTAAAATAAAAATTGGTTGAAGAAACATTGTCACTGCTACCGTATTTTTCGGACTATAAGCCGCTACTTTTTTAATATGTTTTGAACCATGCGGCTTATACAAAGGTTCGGCTATTCTGCGTATTTTTTCCCACCACTAGGGCCGCTCTAAGCAGATGTAATTTTTATAAGTTTTAATCAGCAAAGTTGCTGGTGTTAAAATACAGGTTAGGAAAGGATCTATTTAGTTACATACATGTACATTTACAATTCAAAATTGTTCAGTTGTAGTAAATACAGTGAACCCTGGTTTATCAAGGTAGATATGTTCCCGGCCGCAATAGGTGAAAATCTGCATTTACGTATTTATTTAACACATATTCAGACTTTTAAAACACATTTTTTCACGTAGTATTCTTTATTGAAGTAATGTTAACAAACATCTCAGTACAAAAATCACATGAACAGATGTCTAGTAATAATGGCAAGTAAGTGTACATACTTGACATAACATAAAAAAACCGAAAGATTGTTAAGCAGATACATACAGTAGAACGGAATGAATGCCAAGCAATAAAACAGTAAGTGTTTTATTGTTTCATGCACCAGTAAAAAACGAAAAATTATCATGCTACCTGTTCTATCATGCTATCTGATCATCAACGCCCTGAGTGCCCGGTGCGCCCTCCACTCAAGCCGGTATGTGCTATTTCTGCAGCTCCTCGTGTGTACTCACCTTTGAGAATGCCAGTGTCGCTTCACTCTGCTTCCTCTCATGTCATAGCACAAGCCTTAGTGGATTCCGGGTCCGCCGGGAATTTTATCAGCCCAAGTCTTCTTCATCGTCTTCAACTCCAGCCTTGCTCGAACAATACTCGTTATCAAGTTCATACCATTCAGGGGCGTCCGATGGTTAATGGGACAATCAGATTTCAATCGCCTCCCGTCACATTGCAAATCGGTTGTCTTCACTTTGAAGAAATTCAATTTATGGTCCTCCCAGGTTCCACAGCTGAAGTGGTGCTCGGCGTTCCCTGGCTCGTACAACATCAACCGGTTATAAACTGGCAGACGGGGGACATTTCTCAATGGGGTCGCCACTGCCATCTGACCTGTCTGAAATCAGTGCCTCGTCCACCCCAGGTGCGTGCCTCCTCCTCCACACCAGTCACCCTTGCGGCTGCTCTCTGTCAAAACTCTGTCCCAGGTCGTCCGCCTTCGTTACCGCCTCTATACGCTCATTATGCGGATGTGTTCAGTCCTCGGTCGGCTACTAGGCTGGCCCCCCATCGGTCCTGGGATTGTGCCGTCGAGCTTCTGCCGGGGTCCAAATTGCCGCATGGAAAGATCTACCCGCTATCCGTCCCTGAGCAACATGCTATGAGGAAGTATATCAGAGAGAGCCTTGACCAGGGGTTCATTCGTCGTTCCACATCGCCGGCAGCCTCCAGCTTCTTCTTTGTGGCCAAGAAGGATGGTGGTCTGCGCTAGTGATGCGCGGGTCAGGTTTTTTTCCAACCCGCGGGTCCCGCTTTTCTGAAATCTTTTGGCCCGCCCCAGCCCGCCCCGCACCACTGTATCTGTTTTTGCAACCCGCCCCGCACCGCACCCGCGAAAATTAAATAGACATACTAGGCATTGTAACGTAAATGAAAACAGCCTTTATTTCAGACTTAAAGTGCTTGCAACATCGCCCTGTAAGGCAACAACGAATATAAACCATTAATTACAGCCTATGCAACATAACACTGAACGTTTGCTATTTAACACACACACATAAGCCAATGTTTATTTAGCACTTATGTTCACTGTGCAGAAAAAGAATGGCATCCACTGTACCGGGGTTTAATCTATTTCGCCTCGACTCCAGCACCCGGCCAGCGGAGCTGAATGTGCGCTCGCTTGATGCGCTTGTGGCTGGGATACAGAGGATCATTTTTGACATCTTAGCAAGCCCAGGAAAGGCGAATGACTGCGAAATGACGCTACTTAACATACATAGATATTTTTTAAATGACCCGCCCCAACCCGCCCCGCAAATTAAGTGACAATTTCTTTACCCGCCCCAACCCGACCCGCGGGTTACCCGCGGGACCCGCGGGTTATGAGACGACCCGCGCATCACTAGTCTGCGCCCCTGTATTAACCCTAACCCTAACCCTAACCCCGCCAATTGAATGAAGGTACTCGAAAATTCAAACATCCCTTGCCCTTAGTTCCTGCTGCTCTGGAACAGCTCCGCAATGCTACAGTGTTCACCAAACTCGACCTAAGGAACGCTTACAACCTGAGCATTCGGAGAGGCGACGAGTGGAAAACGGCGTTCATCACCCCCGAAGGACATTATGAGTACCTGGTCATGCCCTTTGGCCTATCCAATGATCCATCTGTGTTTCAGGCAATGATGAACGACGTTTTCCGTGAGTACCTCCAAAATGTCCTCATTGTGTATCTAGATGATTTCCTCATTTACTCCCCAGACGTTGAGTCCCATGTTCGTCATGTTTCCCTGGTGTTGGAACACCTACGGACACACCATCTGTTCCTGAAGCTCGAGAAGTGCGAATTTCATGTTAACACCACGCACTTCTTGGGTTACGTCATCTCCCCACAACAAATTCGAATGAACCAAGACAAGGTTCGAGCAGTCCGGGAGTGGCCCAAACCCATTACGATCCGTGACCTTCAACGATTCCTGGGGTTTGCTAATTTTTATAGGCGTTTCATCCTCAACTATAGTCATGTTTGTGCGCCACTAACCTCTCTCCTCAAGAACAAACCATGGCACCTGGTGTGGACGTCGGATGCCGAAGAGGCGTTCAGTCAGCTCAAAGCCGCATTTTCTACAGCTCCTGTCTTGAAACTCCCTGACCCTGACGCCCCGTTTGTCGTTGAAGTCGACGCGTCTGGTTATGGAGTGGGAGCAGTGTTGTCACAGCGGCAGGGGAAGGGACTGTCGCTGCAACCCTGTGCGTATTTCTCTAAGAAGCTGTCAGCTGCTGAACGAAATTACGATGTGGGAAATCGTGAGTTACTAGCCATTAAGATGGCTCTTAATGGCTAGTAGACATTGGTTAGAGGGGGCAAAACATCCGTTTTTGGTTCTGACCGACCACAAGAACCTCCAATATCTCAGAGAAGCCAAACGTCTCAACCCTAGGCAGGCCAGGTGGGCCCTCTTCTTCACCAGGTTTCACTTCTCTCTATCCTATAGACCTGGTACGAGGAACGGAAAAGCGGATGCCCTGTCTCGCCTTGGGGAACCACCCGAAGATAATAATAATAATAATAATAATGAGTATTTGTAGGGCGCTTTTCACAGTTTTAACTGTCTCAAAGCGCACGTGTAATATGTAAGAGAATTGTTGCTTTTTATTCAATTTATCGTCTGGATTGTTGGTGTTAGCTATGTGGCTGCGGTTATGACAAGACAAAGACAAAGACAAAGAGCAGTGAGCAAGCACATACGCGACAGTGGCCAGGTAAAAAAACCTCTTTAACGAGGAAAAAAAAACCCTGGGGAGAACCCGGCTCACTGGTGCCAGTCTCCTCCGGCATTCTAACACTACAAAATCAGTGCGTTGGTTGTTCCGCGTAATTTTTAATGGAGATTCTGGAACGAAGTTTCCCTCCTCAGAGGGGAAAGAGGCGGCTCCACTTCTCCACACCAACAGCGTCATGAGGTCCACAGAGGTCGATGAAGCCCCACCGATGATCCCGAAGCTCCTAGGGGATTCCGGTCGTACGACACTTGGCGCTCAGGAGAGGAGGGGAGAGAAAAAAAAAGAAAAAAAAATAAAAATACAAGGCAATTAGAAAAACTTCAAGTACCATAGATTTTGAAAATTTTCTGAGGGTGCAGGTGTAATTCGGTTCCGAGCACTAACTAGGCAGCCTTTCTATACGATATATTAATATTTTCTGTAAGTTATTATAACAGGCTATTATATGCTTCGTTGAAGAGATGCGTCTTCAGTCTAGACTTAAATTGACTCACTGATTCTGAGTCTCGAATTGGACTAGGCAGAGCATTCCATAGTTTGGGTGCTAAGTATGAAAAGGATCTTCCTCCCTGGTAGATTTTAGAGATTCGCGGTATTATAAGCTGGCCGGAGTTTTGAGAGCGCAGCAGTCGTGTAGGCTCGTAGTAAGTGATGAGCTCACTGAGATATAGAGGAGCTAAACCGTTTAGTGCTTTGTAAGTGAGTAAGAGAATTTTAAACTGGATGCGATATTTAACAGGTAACCAGTGTAGCGACATTAACACTGGACTAATATGGCTATACTTTTTTGTTCTGGTGAGTAATCTAGCAGCTGCATTCTGAACTAACTGAAGTTTATCTATTAGTTTTGCAGGAGAACCTCCCAGAAGACCATTACAGTAATCTAACCGTGATGTCATAAACGCATGTATCAGTTTTTCTGCATCCGGTCGGGACAGCATGTGACGCAGCTTTGAGATATTCCTAAGGTGAAAAAAGGCAGTTTTACAGACGTTGTGCACGTGACTTTCAAAAGAGAGTTTGCTATCTAAAATGACACCCAAGCTTTTCACTTTAGGTGAGGATGAGATTTCAAGCCCGTTAAGATTCATACTATATTCGGGTGCATCAGACTTTAAGTTTGAGTCAACAAGTAATAATTCGGTTTTGTCTGAGTTCAGCATGAGGAAATTACTTGTCATCCAATCACTAATGTCGCTGAAGCAATCTAATAAATTTGCAAATTTTGAGATTTCATTAGGCCGTGCCGAGATATAAATTTGTGTATCATCTGCGTAACAGTGAAAGCTATGACCATGCTTTCTGATTATGTCCCCTAGTGGAAGCATATAAAGTGCAAATAGGATTGGGCCGAGCACGGAGCCTTGTGGAACTCCATATTTAACACTAAGTCTGGGTGATGAGACTCCATTTACATGGACGAAATGAGAGCGATCAGACAGATACGACCTAAACCACTCTAATGCATGTCCAGAAATCCCAACGTAACGATCAAGTCTATGTATTAAAATATCATGGTCAACAGTGTCGAAAGCAGCACTAAGATCTAACAGAACTAAGAGTGAAACGTTCCCTTTATCTGATGCCATTAGAAGATCGTTGGTGACTCGGATAAGTGCCGTTTCAGTGCTGTGGTGCGATCTAAAGCCCGATTGAAATTTTTCAAATCTATCGTTCTGTTCCAGAAATTTACATAGTTGTCCCGAAATAACTTTTTCAAGAATTTTAGAAATAAATGGAAGGTTTGAAATTGGTCTATAGTTGGCAATCACGTCGGCATCAAGATGTGGCTTCTTAATAAGATATGGATAAAGGTGATGAGACAATCCTGCCCCCGAATATTCTTGTGAGTCCTATCCTCTGGGATTTTGACGTGCAGCTACAAGAAGCAGTGCAGCGGGAACCTCGCCCTCCGGAATGCCCTTCAAACCTCCAGTATGTTCCTGAGGCTTGGAGAAACCCCCTGGTCGAGGCTCTTCACACTTCCCTAGGCTCGGGACACCCCGGCACCTCGCGTACCCTCTCGCTCCTACGTTATCGATACTGGTGGCCCTCCATGACTCGGGATGTGGAGGCCTTCGTCAGGGGATGTGAGACCTGTGCTACCATGTCTGTCCCACGTGCTCTGCCTCAAGGCAAATTGCTACCTTTGCCGGTGCCAAATCGTCCCTGGTCTCACATCGCCGTGGACTTTGTGACCGATTTGCCTAAATCTAATGAATTCACCTGTGTGTTTGTAGCCGTGGACCGATTCTCGAAGGCTTGCAAGCTGATTCCGTTGAAGGGGATCCCCACAGCGATGGATGCCGCCGAAACTCTATTCCAGCAGGTGTTTCGAAACTTCGGCATTCCAGAGGACATTGTGTCGGATCGGGGCCCCCAGTTCACATCCCGAGTTTGGAGGGCCTTCTTCTCCCGGCTGGGCGTCTCGGTCAGTCTCACCTCAGGCTACCATCCTCAGTCAAACGGAATAGCAGAGAGGAAGATACAGGAGGTCAGTAGATATCTTCGCACCTACTGTTCCCGTGATCAGACCTCCTGGCATCGTTACCTACCCTGGGCCGAGTACGCCCAGAACTCACTCCATCAAGATAGCACCGGACTGACCCCCTTTCAGTGTGTCCTGGGCTATCAACCCCCCTTCTTCCCATTATCCACAGAGCCGTCTAGCCTCCCATCCGTCAACGAATGGTTCCAAACGAGCGAGAGGGTATGGGACTTCATCTGGTCAGTCGGAGGTCGCAGAACCAAGCCAACCGGAAGCGTCGAGATAACCCCACGTACCGGCCTGGACAACGGGTTTGGCTCTCGACGAAGAACATCCGCCTCCGACTGCCGTGCAGAAAGCTGAGTCCACGGTACATAGGGCCTTTCAAGATCATTCGGCAAATCAATCCGGTGGCTTACCGCCTACAGCTCCCTTCCTACTACCGGATTTCTCCCACCTTTCACGTGAGTCACCTAAAACCTCACTCTCCTTCAGTGTCTTCTTCTGCAGAGCCTGGTGATGCTCCCTCTCCCCCGGCCGTGGCGGCGGATGACTCTGTATATGCAGTCAAGACCATCCTGGACTCTCGTCGCCAAGGATCCGTGATGCAATATCTGGTCGACTGGGAGGGGTTCGGCCCGGAAGAGCAAGCTTGGGTGGATCGGAAAGACATCTTGGATCCCAAACTACTGACCGATTTTCACCGAGACCACCCAGAAAAACCTGCTCCTCGACCCCGGGGTCGCCCTCGGCGCAGAAGGGGTCCTAACGCGTCGGGAGCCGCGTCGGGAGGGGGGGATACTGTTACACCGCCATCTGTGACGTCACCATCACCACAGTCAAGTTCACTGCACAGCTGTCCAGGATTCCCCTCATCAATTCCTGAATCATCCACGCCTCCTGAATCACCTCATTTGCCCTCTACTTAAACTCCCATCGCTCACTCCTCAGTGTCTGTTGTCGTCTTTGAATCATCGTTGTTTCGTCGCCACACAGACTCACCTTCGTCGCCTGTTGCCTTCGGCAGAATTCTCGTCTTCAACCCCGTCACTCGTCGATCCACATCCCTCGTCTTCAGTGTTAGTATTGTTGTGTGTTCACCATTGTCATTAAACCTCTCTGTCAATTGGAACCATCCCCAACTCTGTTTTCTCTTTCTCCTTCACTCTCGTCCATATCTCCGCTTTCCCGGACGAGAGTGTGACACTACCAATACTACAAAATTTCATACATTCATTCATTTAACGAATGCAAGCGAAAAAAAATAATTGGACCACGTAAAAACGAAAAATTGTTATGCAAATAGTAACGGAACGACATATTCATTAATAATATATGTAGCACGCGTTGCCGCAGAAATATTACATTTCAAGTGTTTAAATGGGGGAATATCAGACGCGAGTGCTGGGGCCGCGCTTCTCCGCTACCAGATGCGCAGGAAGCCAGGAAGACCCGAACATCAAGCGCACAACATCAGCAGACATCAGCAGCGGCTTATAGTCCAGAAAATACGGTCATTTTAGCTGTATGTATAAATGTCTTCAGAATCCAAAGCGCAACATCAGCAGCGGCTTATAGTCCAGAAAATACGGTAATTTTAGCTGTATGTATAAATGTCCTCAGAATCCAAGGAGAAGGCGTTCGGGGGTGGGCTGTAGTTTCTATTAGCGAGCTGCTGCAAGCACATTTTGATTTGCTGATTTGACAAGCTGATTTGCTTGGCAACAAACAACGGCTGAAATGTGATTGGTTAAATGCTTTAACACGAATGTACTTCTCAAAGTTACTAGGTAATAGAACAATACAAAATATAATTACCTTGTACTTGAATATTTTTAGGCCTTCAGAGAAGGTTTTGAAGGCTTTGATGGCTTGTCATTGTAAGTTTATTGTATTAACATAATTGTATCTACATTTTAAAGTCTTTTTTGGAGCTTCAGTCTACAGTCTGTTGCTCGTGAGAAGGATCTTATAAGTGGAGGTTCAAACATTAAGCGTTTATTTAGCACCTACTTGGTGCAACTCGTCACCTCTGTGGCTGGTCGTTGATTTCAGATGTTAGTGTCCACTTTCCGCGGGAAAATGATGGAGAACAGGATCTTCAACATCACTACCGTGGACTATTCTGTGAGGCACTTTTATTCGTTTTTCTCTTCCATTTTCGTGAGGAGGATTATAGAGTGCCATGGGTTGCAAACTTCTTGATAATGTTTGTCATTGTGGACAAGCATAAATCTATCGTGTCACACACTCGATAGGCAAAGATGAAGTCAACTTCTCTCTGCTTTATTCCTTGCTAGAAACAATGGGTGCCAACAATAGAATGCCAATACGTGATTTTTTTTTTTAATAAACGATTTTCAGTTCAAATTTACAGGAGTGACAAGAATCTGGTCATAACTGTACAAGCACACAAGTCTGTTTATAGATTTATATTTTTTCAGATTTTAAAAACGAAAGACGGATCTTGCAGGAAACCAGTGTGACAAGAAGCCCATTTTTTTTTCTCTCTCAAAGTTTACCATTTCCTCTGTCATGAAGTGTGTTTGCCCCTGTAGTGTAAATCCCGTCAGGTCTTTTCTAACTCCCCCTTCACATGGAATCACACTCATGCCAGTGTCGGAAAGTGGAGCTCCTTCCCACCCAAATGATCTGACAGGACTTGACGTCTGCTGACGGGCTGTCTTCTCTCCTTCCCTGACTGCCATTTTCCAGCCATCAGAGTTTCTCAAACTGTAAAACGTGGGGGCTGAAAATCATTCTCATTCTTCCACATGGGAACACGGAGTCATTAAAGAACTTTGCACTGAATGTAAAGAATGTTATATACAAGTATAGATGTTGTACTGTTTCCCGCTTATTAAGGTTTTTAATTTCTACCGTTTTTTTTGGAAACCTATTGAATGCTCTGCATTCAATCCAGTGGAGTTACACACACAATGCAGTGACACACAAACCCAAAAGTTATGGAAAGTTTGATTCTTTTAACTGATTCTAATCTTTAACTCTTGAACAGTAAAGTGATCAATTGGTTTTGAGTCATTCCTTCCTTTTTTTACAGGATGTGCCGTCGTGGTCATTGTAAAAGTGGCCACGCTCTCAAACAATATAAACGAAAGACAATGTTTTGCTTCAGGGGATTGAATTTAATACATAAAATGTCACTAAACAATTAAAATAATGTAAAAACCTATGAACGAATCGCTCATTTTGAACAAATCATTCACGAACGATTCATCACTAAAACAAAGTTTTTGTGCGTCTTCCATATTATTGGAATTACTTGCCTCACCTGTCTCTCTCATTACCTCCACTATTTAAATAACTTGTTTCTTTTGCTTTTCAACCTTTTATGGAGTTGTTTAACTAAAGATGTATTCTTGTTCAATTATTGGCTTTTTGTCAGAGTTACAAGCCACACTTACTAATGATGGGTCGTTTGTGAAAAATTCATTCAAAATGAATGAATCTTTCATATGACTCGAACGAGTCTCCTCAGTGAGATTTGTGAACGATTACTCCAATTCGTTCATGATTCGTTAATTTCGTTCACTTGTAACGTGATCACGATCAAGTGGTTAAAGCAAAAATGGCAGGTCAGATGCAGGATGTAGATCAAATTTTGCTAGATATTTACATGATTTAAAAAGTTTTGTGCCAAATTTTGTATTATTTGTTTTGCATTATTTGTTGTGCTGAAGCAAACCACATTGTCTTTTGTGTGTATTGTTTTCAAAGCGCGGCCACATTTACAGCATCCTGCTGGAAATTAACGAATGACTCGAAATGATTTGTTCACTTTACTGAGAACTAAAGATCTGAATCAGGTAAAGGAATCAAACTTCCCGTCCTAATGTAACAAGTATAGAAATATGCTTAATAGAATTACACGGTGTCTCAGCAATACAAGTGTGCTGTCACTTTAAATGTGTGCCCGCCAAAACTCTCGCGCATGCGCGGCTTCCTCTTCGACCCTCATAACCCCGTGAGTGTGGAAGCGGTAGGTCGTGTTTCTGTAATCTGTTGTCCATCCGTGTCTTTAATATTGTTTTTATACTTGTTAAGTCTATTTAATGTGAATTGTTTGTAATACTTTCCTAGTCTTCAGTGTTATTTATTGTATTTTGTTTATTGTCATTGTCTTTTATGTGGATGCGAAGAGTTTGGCGTGCGGTGCTTAATGACGGTGGCAGCACGAGTTATTTTATTTCTCATTCATCATTTTCAGGTACTTTTCATTTGTCATTTGTTGTCATTTTGTATATTTTCTGTTGTTCCTCCCTCATAACCCCGTGAGTGTGGAAGCGAGTTTGGCGTGCGGTGCTTAGTGACGGTGGCAGCACGAGTTATTTTATTTCTCATTCATCATTTTCAGTAAAGTCACGTGAGGGAATCTGGAGTCCGCCTGTTCTTTCAACACAACGCAGATACAACCGGTTACACTAACTCTTACTCTCCACTCTCCCAGTGGCAGGGAGAGAGCATTGCAAGAAATTGCAGATCAAAACCTGATGCTGTGTAATTACCATCTGGCACAATATATAAGACACTTTGGGACTGATTTCCAAAACTGATGTTAAAATGTCTTCTGTGCAAAAGTAATAAAACCTTTAAAAGTGCTTGTTCATGGTTATTTTTGCGCACGTTACATGCTGCTCTGTAATACTTTATATATTGTCATAACTCACAGTTGGTTTTGATTGCAGTGTTCTTGTCTTACCTGTACATACACCTGTCTTCACCTACATAAACAGTGATTTCCGCGAGCTGCAGGTAGATCTGAAAACATTTGTTTCCGAGGCTCGTGCACTTCATCGAGCGTTCTCAGCATATTCACTCCCCGATTCTCGGACAGTGTGAGGAAAAATGGGGCTTTCAGACAATTAGCATACAATGCACCAGCATCTCTGCGCAGGGAAAACTCTGCATGCACAAGCACTTCTGTCATGCAGCTCAACATTTATTTCTTAAACTTGGGGAAAGCCAGAGCAAATTCGGGAGCTGTATTAAAAATTGTGTAGGTACCGGTTTTCTACAAATGTAAGAAAAAAACGTTCCATTATCGTTAATTATGTTTTTTATTCAATGTTTGGCTTTATTTGCAGTTTTTTTTTAAAGGCAAAAAATGGATAATGTACTTTTTGGGAGAATTTGTATAATGTGGGACATATGTGTCAAATTGTATTGTATAAGATTCTTTAATAGGAAAGGATGCACAGATGACACAGATCTACACAGACTACAGATCCCATAATGCAGTGCTTTAGCTGCCTTTTATAAATTATATTGTATTATTTGTAGCTTTTACATAAAAAATATTTTTCAGCATTTTTTGGACTAGTTTAATTGTATTAGGATTTTATTTTCACAGAGGATAAAAAATTACAAGCTTTTATTGGGAAATAAAATCCCTGTATGTTTTTTTTCTTCCATGATTATGTTCCATATCGTCCTTTATCCATTTATATCCCAACTTAAAATGTGCTTTGAGGCTTGTGCAATTGACTATGGGATATCGGATGGCTAGCTATTCGTGCCTCAAAACTTTACAACCGGCCAATGAACTGTCAAAGTTCATGGCTGCATGAATTTGCATCTCACCATTGACCCTGTACCAGGTGATATCCACCGCCAGATCCGGTCACTTGAACTCTCCGGAAAATCACAGGAATCACTTTTTTTTTTTTTTTTTTTTTTATTGAGGTTTTCCACACAATAAACATGGTGTACACATTAGTCTCATAATGATTTACAGGGAAATGATAGTGTACAGAAGTGTGCTAGTAGTTCTTAAGTAGCATGAACAGAAGCCATCAAACAAACAAAAAAAATATTTGAAGTAAATAAAAAATAAACAAATAAGCCTGTCAGCACTTGTATATTTAGGGGTACACAATAGAATCATAGTCGATGCCCAGGCAGTCCAAGGGGGTCCTCCATATTTTCTGAAATGATTTGGAATTGCCTTTTAACATATATCCAATATTTTTCATGAATATTGTGTCTTTAACCATTGTTATCCAGTCCTTGACAAACGGGGGTTCTGGCCCGCCCATTTGTTCATAATGATCTTTCTTCCTAGCATCAACAAGGGTTTAAAGACAGTTGAGTGTTTCAAAAGAGAGGGGGGTAGGATACAGAGTAAGCACATTAGAGGGGAAGCTGATACATTTTGCTTAGAGATTATGGAAAGTTTTTCACAGACGCGGACCCAGAAATTGGTAATCAGGGGGCATTCCCAGAGACAGTGGAAGTAAGTACCAACACTGACATTACACTTGGGGCATTAGGGCGAGGTAGTTTTGTTTATCTTACTGTATTTGTTTGGGGATATATAAGCTCTGTGTACAATGTTAGACTGCATTTCTTTATACTTATTGCGTATGGAAATATTCAAATGTAGTCTTATGATATCAGCCCACGCGTTTCCATTAATGTCAGATTTCTCTCTAAGGAGAATTCCGTGCTATTTAGAGTAAGACTGCCATGTATAGTGTGGACATAATGTCTTATTTGTAGGTATTTAAAGAAGTCTTTATTGGGGATTTTGTGTTTTGACTGTAACTCTTCAAATGACATAAAGACGTCTCTATGAAATAGATCATTTATCCTTAGCAGTCCCGGATTCTTCCAGTTACTGAATTGAGACCCCATGTCAGTGTGTTGAAAACTAGCTCTATTTCTAGAGATTCCTGCTCTATCTCTACCCAATGAGCGTCTCTTGGTTTGTGCACCCATACTGAGATGATTCTGGCTTGAATTGTCCATGTGTAGTATTTAAAGTTTGGTAGGGACTATCCGCCTTCGCTCGTGGGTAATTGTAGAATGCGTAGTTTAACTCTTGGGCGCCTATTAGCCCAGATGAATTTGGATATAGAGCTATTAAGATTTTGAATATCTGCATTAGTCAAATTTGAAAAGGTCATGGATAGTGAATATAGTATTTTTGGAACTGATATCATTTTTATAAGGTTTATTCTTCCTGAGAAAGAAACTGGGAGTTTTGGCCATCTTGCAAGGTCTTCCTTGATACGAGATATTGTTGTTTTTATATTTTGGTCGTACAGATGTGACAGGTTATGTGGGATATGAATGCCTAGGTATTTGATACCGTCGGGGGACCATTTGAACGGTTTAATGAAATTAGGCTCTGTTGTATTGAGTGAGCCTAGTGGCATTATTTCTGATTTATAGAAATTAACTTTATACCCGGAAATAGCTCAGAATTTATTGATGAAGTCAGTTAGTTCGGGCAGTGTTGTTTGTGGTTGTCATTAAGGTTAGCAAAATATCGTCTGCGTAGAGCAGTAACTTATGTTGTTTACTTCCAATACTAACACCATAAATGTTTGGATTATTCCGCATGTGAATTGCTAACGGTTCTATTGCTATCGCGAATAATAACGGGGATAGGGGGCAGCCCTGCCGGGTCCCTCTGTATAGCACAAACAAATTGGAGAGAACGCCGTTTGTTAATATGGCAGGTGTAGGTGATGTGTAGAGTAAACGAACCCACTTTATGAAATTTTCACCAATACCGAATCTGGACATGACATCAAACATATAACTCTACTCCACCCTGTCGAATGCCTTCTCAGCGTCCATTGCTACGAGGATACCCAGTGTGTGACTTCGATCAAGGTGAAGCATTATGTTGAATAGTTTTCTGGTATTGTAATAGGACTGGCGTCCTTTAATAAATCCTGTCTGGTCTGGATTTATAATGTCAGGAATAACATGTTCAAGACGTTTGGCCAGAATCTTAGCCAGAACATTTAGGTCCACATTTAACAAGCTGATTGGTCTATATTAAGAACTACATTCCTCTGGATCTTTTCCTTTTTTGCATATTACAGCAATATTTGCAACATTCATATAATTAGGGAGCTTTGATACATTAAAGGAGGTATTAATCGCTCTCAGAAGATATGGGCTTATGTTTCCATTCATTATCTTGAAAAATTCTACTGGGTATCCATCGGGACCTGGAGATTTTCCGGATTGTAAAGAATGTATTGCACTTTTGATTTCCAGTAGAGTAATGGGGGATTCAAGCAATTCTTGCTGTTCGTTGCTTATTTTGGGAATATGGAGATCATCAAAGAAGGTATCGTTCGAATTGCAATGTGGGTTGATGTCTGAGCAGTATAGTTGTTCATAATACTGTCTAAATGTCTCACTTATTTTCGTATTTTCTGTTATTCTGCAGCCTGAAGGATCCTTAATTGCAGAGATATAACCCTTCACAGATTTTCTTTTTATTAATCTAGCAAGGAGCCGGTTAGTGTTAGGTTTGTTTCCCATTTCAAAATATTTTTGTCTTGCGAATAAAATGTCTCTATCTACTTTCCTAGTGATTAAATAATTTAATTGTACCCTTAAAGATTTAAGTTCAGTAAGCAATGGGTGTTACAACTTCATCTGTGACATCACCATCTCCGTTGCACACCGGTCTGCCATCATCATCATCCCATCTGCAATCATCAGTCACACCAGACCCTGATCATCTAACCCCTATATAAACCGCCGCTATTCACTTCCTCATTGTCTGTTGACGCCTATGTTCATCGCATGTGGATCACTTCGCTCAGACTTACCCTTCTGCTCGTGTCTCGCTATCTCCTCCTCCTCTGGATTCAACGACTCTTCATTCATCTGTTACAGTGTCAGTATCTCCATTGTTCCTTTCTGTTCATTAAATCTTTGTCATGAAGCTGTGCTCAGTCTGCCTCTCGTCTTCTTACGCTCACGTCATCACTCGCTTCTCTATCGGTGTGAGCGTATCAATGGGGCTGATTTTGAGGAATGGAACTCATTTTCAATTAAAGTTATTTTCTTTTCTAGTCTCAGCTGATCAGCTAGTGATTCTTTTTTTTTTTTTTTACAGGTGTATGTTAGTATCATTCCTCTCAGAAAGGCCTTGTAGGCTTCCCATGTAATTCTCGGGTCCATGTCGTCAGTATCATTGCATTGGAAATATGTCTCGGTCTGCTCTGTTAGATAATCAATACATTTTTCGTCAAGTAAGTGGGATGGGTTAAGTTTCCAAATCCATGATTGGTAAGTAGGTCGAGGTGGTGACATAGAGACTGTCTGATAGTGTTATTGGCCCTATTTCAGAGTTTTTAACTAAGTTAATCATCTGGTTTGAGAAAAATATATAGTCAATACGTGAAGCAGTTTGGTGGGGATAGGAATAAAATGTGTATGTTTTTACTGTGGTTTGAAGTATCTGAGTTCGGCGTCTCCGAGATTGAAGTATCCGAGTTTGCCGTCTCTGAGTTTGAAGTAATAATAATAATGAGTATTTGTAGGGCGCTTTTCACAGTTTTAACTGTCTCAAAGCGCACATCCGAGTATCCGAGTTCGCCATTAGGGCATCCTCGTTTTTCAATTTCAAAGCTCCCAAGTTTTAAGTTTCCGAGTCTCCTAGTTTCCGAGTTCCGAGCCCTCGTTGTCCGAGTCCTCCGAGCCCTCCGAGCCCTCGTTGTTCGAGTCCTCCGAGCCCTCGTTGTCCGAGTCCTCCGAGCCCCCGTTATCTGAGCCCTCATTTTCCGAGCCCTCGTTTTCCGAGTCCGGGTCAGTTCGATCCGAGCCCTCGCCTTCCGAGCCCTCGCCGTCCGAGCCATTCGAGCCCTTGTTTTCAGAGTCCGCGTTTTCCGAGTCCAAGTTCCTCGTGTACGAGTTAGCATGGTCCTCCAAGCCCTCGCCCGCAGTATCAGCGTTTCCTAGTCCGAGTGTGTCGATTGTCCTCGGGTTACGTTGCCTCGGGTTCCTGGCGGTATCTATCGGCGTGTTCAGTCATCGCGCGTTCCTCTCCCGAGTTTCTAAGCCACCTAGTCCTGAGACACCAAGTTCCGGGTCTCCAACACTCTCCGAGTCTCCAACAGTCTTCGAGTCACCAACAGTCTCCGAGTCACCAACAGTCTCCGAGTCACCAGAGTTCGCCTGCGGCACACCCAGCCGCCCGCCAGAGTTCGCCTACGGCCCGTCCGGCCGCCCGACAGAGTCTCCAGAGGTCGGCGAAGGACATTTTGGGCGTTCGGAGCACACTCCCGTAGGGGGGGGGGG
>SOMO01000063.1:369414-379674 GCA_028128575.1 Paedocypris carbunculus
ATACAGTGGTACCCCGACTAACAAAATGAATCCGTGCCGACGGCCGTTTCGCTAGGCGGGAATTTCGTTAGCTGAGCCGCATTTTACAAGTATTTCGTCTAATCCGTGCCATGACATTGTGAATTCAGACAAACATTTTTTTAAAAATGATAAACTATTGTTACTAAATGTAATAAAAACACGTTACAAAGTGGTTCTTTAAATTGCCCTTTGGCGATTGTTTATAAAGGTACAGTATCTAATAATACAGCGGACAATCTCACATGAATGGCGGCCGCCATCTTGAAATGACGTCACACACACACAGAACCAACGTCAGAATACACACATCAGAATGTCCCAGACCATATGAACACAAGTAGGCGGTAGTGTAACGCGGAGTAAAGTCTAGGAGAGCTCATTTTATATTTTGGAAGCAATACATTGAAAACAAACCAGAGCTTTTGTTGGGTTTTTTTTGTTTATTTGATGTTCGTGAAGATTAAACAACTGTTTTTCACACTTCTGGACTCTCATTCATGCCTGGTCACGGTAAGACCATGACGCGCTCGTTTGATTAGGCACATTTTTCTCGCTGCTCGGGATGAAATTTTCGCGGCGATGCATTTCATTACTCGGGTTTTCCCCGAGTACATTCGTTGGTCGGGGTACCACTGTATATATGTGTGTGTGTGTGTGTGTGTGTGTGCGCGCGTGTGTGCATTCATATTTACTTAATATTAAAGAATCAGAAAACTTTATTGACCAAGGGAGGAGTTTGAACAGTCTGTGGGTGTGGTGTGTGGGGTCAGCGGTGATCCTATTTTCTTGAGTCTGTTCCGGTACAAGTGCTCAATCAATGGAAGTTCAGTTCCAATAATATTCTCTGCTGACTGGACCACCAGCTGCAGTCTGTGTCTGTCCTGTTTGGTGGATGAGCCAAACCACACGGTGATGGAGGTGCAGAGGACAGACAGGATGATGGCCGTGTAGAAGATTATCAGCAGCTCTTGGGGCAGGTTAAACTTCCTGAACTGTCTGAGGAGGTAAAGCCTGGTGAGCCTTCTTGTGGACAGTGTCTATGTGGGCAGACCACTTCAGGTCCTGTGATATTGTGGACCCCAGGAACCTAAATGTGTCCACAGTAGACACTGCGTTGTTGATGGTTAGGGGGGTGCGGGGCAGGCGGTTCTTCCCAAAGTCCACTGTCGTCTCCACAGTGTTGAGCGTGTTGAGCTCCAGCTGGTTCTGACTGCACCACTGGACCAGCTGCTCCACTTCCTGCCTGTATGCCTGAATGAGTCCAATGACAATCATGTCGTCCGCATACTTAAGTAGCTTTACGGACGGGTTCCCTGAGATGCAGTCGTTAGTGTAGAGGGAGAAGAGCAGTGGGGAGAGAACACACTCCTGTGGTCCGCCGGTGCTGATGGAGTGGGTGCCAGATGTGATGCTGCCCAGCCGCACATGCTCCTGTCAATCAGGAAGCTCATGATCCACTGGCACGTGGCATCAGGAACGATGAGCTGGATGAGTTTATGGTGGAGTATTTCAGGGGTGATGGTGTTGAAGGCCGAGCTGAAGTCCGCAAACAGGATCCTGGCAAATGTGCCAGGGAGATCCAGGTGCTGTAGGATGTGTTTCAGTCCCAGATTTACTGCATCATCAGCCGACCTGTTTTTCCTGTATGCCAACTGCAGGGGGTGCAGAAGGGGATCTGTGATGTCCTTCAGATGCCTCATCACCAGCCTCTCGAATGTCTTCATGACCACAGACGTCAAGGCGACAGGTCTGTAGATGCTCAGGCTAGTGATGATAGACTTCTTGGGGAGAGGCACGATGGTGGACTGTCTGAAGCAGTTGGGCAGTGTATACAGCTGCAGAGAGCGATTGAAGATCACTGTGAAGATCGTTGCCAGCTGGTCAGCACAAACTCTGAGTCAGGTTGGGGACACGCGATCAGGTCCTGGAGCCTTTTTGGTGTTCTGCCTTTGGAGGAGCTGGTCGACATCTTCACAGATCTTCAGTACAGGTCGGGGGTCTGATGATTGGTGTGAATGTTGGCGGTTGTGGGTGAGTCTATTGCATTGCTGGAAGGTGTGAACTGGTTCTTTTCAAACCGGCAGTAGTCGTCTGCCAGGCGTTTGCTGGGCTCAGGATGTAGAGATGGGGACAAGTCACATATGGTCAAGTCCAAGCAAGTCTTCCAAGTCTTAACCATCAAGTCTCGAGTCAAGTCTCAAGTCACAGTTTAGACAAGTCAAGTCAAGGGTTCACCCCAATCAAGTCAAGTCGAGTCATGATAAGTTTCAAGTCAAGTTAAGTCGCAGTACTAAAATAAACAGAGTTTAAATTATTAATACATGTTTATTTTAGCACAAAAAAGATGAACTTATATACATATATTATGCATCTTCACACTGCTATATTTGAATTGAAAACGTCAATAATAATAATTCACATAATTCTTCTGAACACACGCCATTCAATTGGCAGGTGGTAGACTGGATATGTAGTAGTCTGGGGCACAATCAACTGCGACATGGGTGGCTGCTGTAGATCGCTGAAATGTGTATCTTAGATTTGAGATATACATCATATCTGCATGGAAAAAAAAACAAAAATACAAAACCAATCAGGGAAAACTGTAAACATTAAAACAAAATTATTTTCCTATGCACAAACATTAATAATTTTTTAATGACGTATGGA
Source organism: Paedocypris carbunculus (assembly GCA_028128575.1). Classification (NCBI taxonomy): domain Eukaryota; kingdom Metazoa; phylum Chordata; class Actinopteri; order Cypriniformes; genus Paedocypris; species Paedocypris carbunculus. The sequence continues at coordinate 372,106 of SOMO01000063.1, forward strand.
TTTTTCCCACAGTATAGGGAATTTATAGACTTTTTCATCTAGTGATGGGACACTCGTTACTTGAAATAAATATAACGTATGTGAATATAGCCCAGTGATGAAGTTATGAAGCTTAATCAGCACACACTTTGTTGTTATTATGAGTGTAAAAAGTAGGAAAAAGTAGACAGACTTCAATTCGAACAATGAAATTATTCTGGTCAGCATGACCAAAAAGTTTGGAAAGATTTTAAGGAGAAGTGATCGCTCGCACCGACGCGTTGATCTGGAATTTTCATGCAGTATGCGCAAGCTGATTCAACACACACACGCAGTCAGAAGATACAAACACCGAAAATGTGCACACTTAACATAGGTGTTATAGCTTACGTGTATAGAAGCCCCTTCATTTTAAGATGCACCCAACATTTAAATTCTGGCTGCACCACTGTTAAAGCGCTGCGCTACGTTACTTATGAGACGTAAATGATCATCACATTTTTGATAAAAAAAAAAAAAAACATGCAACCATAGCCAAATTAAGACAAACAGAAACGATTCATTCATTACATTAGTAATATTCTTTTAGATTTTTTAAACGTTTTATTAAATTGATAAATAAATGACTTTCTTACCTTTCCGTGAAGTTCTTGAAATTCCGGATGAAATGTGACATTGTGGCTGTCGTGTCAGATGTTCTTGCGTTGCATTCTCTGCATCTGTCCAGTCTTTTACCACTTTTACCACTTTATACCACTTGAATCCTGAACCTGCACTGAATCTGTTTTTTTTTATCTGTAATTTGCATTTGCATTTACATTCGTTTTTGTATTCTTACTGCTTTTTCTTTTTTCTATTTTTATTACTATTTTTATTGATCGTTTTTTTTGCTTTTTGTATTCTTTTTTTTTGTCATTTGGAGTGATTGTAAAAAACATTTCACAACATGTCATACCGTGTATGCATATGTTTGTGACAAATAAAATTTGATTTGATTTGATTTTTCTATTGGCACAGTCCAGTTCAAAGTCTTTATAGCCAAACGTGACTATTTGTGGACCTATACTATAGTCTGCTATCCAGGCGCGGTTTGTGCTGCGTTAAGGTCACAGGCAGGCGCCAATCACAGTTGCACAGGTGCTGCTCATGAGGCACAATTAGTTTTTTATATACCAAAGTTCAAGTCAATTTTGTCAAACGAGACGTCAAGTCAAACACCCGGCGGATCGAACCAAACTCCTCACACCCCAGACCGGCAGGTGGTCTCCACCTGGCCATCCATCGGCCTTCTGCGCCAAGTTCAGTCCAGGAAGCAACAACCCCGCACAGTCCAGTTCCCGGCGGAACGCTGCGGTTCTTGGCCCAGCTGAGAGGACCTTGATGGCAGTGTGTCGGCGCTGTCCAGACCGGTCCACTTTGCTACAGGGACTCTCACCATTCACGTCCCCCAGCTTCGCCTCAATGTCCGGGACAGACTCAGTCACAACGGTCGCTGTCTCCATCTCCCGGCACAGACTCACAGCCTTCCCAGAACACGTCTCCTGCTCCGGCCTTGCCATAACCTCCACTGCCCAGCTCTCCCGCTCCAGCTGTTCCACAGCACACGTCTCCGGCTCCTCTCCCACCGTAACCTCCACTGTACCAGTCTCTGGTAACAGTTCTTCCAGGGATACTTCCCTCTCCTGGATGAAGGTTAACGGGGAGACGGACGACTCTGCCTCCTCTGGACCAGGGAGCTCCACAAGCTCCTCCCCGGTCAAGTCCAGGCATGGAGGTACGCTAACAGGCGCCGTTTCAGCCAGCGGCTCTTCCTCCTTCTTCTGCCCAACAACTGTGGCGTCCGGTTCCGGATCAGTGGGGGTCACAGCCAGTAGCACCTCGACAGCCCGTTCTTCCTCCAGCTGTGCGGTCACAGGGGCATAGTTGGCTCGCCTTGCCAACTGTCGTGGAGATGGTGTTGGAGCTCGACGACCACCAGCCAGCAGGATCTCCTCGGCCCGTTCACCCACCTCCAGAGCTTCCTGCAGTGTCGCAGGCCATGTCAACTTAACATGATGACGCAGCAGCTCTGGAGTCAGCCCCCGGAGAAAAGTCTGGAGCCCCACCTCCTCACGAGCCATGGCCGAAAAGGTGGGGTAGGCATGACGGCAGTGGAGCTGAACATCGGCGGCAAATGCTCCCAGGCTTTCTCCCCTCCGCCTGTAGCACTTGTCGAGCCACACCTGGCTTCCGTAGGCAGACATCCTCTGCCCAAACTGCCGATCCAGTGCCTCTGTCAGCGCCGTCAGGTCCAATCTCTCCTCCGGCAACAAATCCAACAGAACCTCCATGGCCGGTCCTGTCAAGGCCACGGCCAAGTAGGTCGCAAATTGAAACAAATTGAAACATAAGAATTGCGAAAAATAACAGAAACATTTTCCTCCCTTCAAAAGGATAAAATATCATGTCAAAATAAAATTAAAAATATGGCAACTGCAATGCTAGATAATATTAACACCCCAAAATACCTCCCCACAAAATAGACGGTGTCCCCAACATCCTGGCAGTTTTACATCTTCAGTTAAAGTCAAAACAGTTAAGATCAACCCAAATAAGGCAATATAAGGTATCACAAACATAGGTAGTATGTATCAATTGTCTTTTGTTGCAGTTGTATTTCCTTTATAATGTCCTGGATGTGAAGGACATCTGACATGCCTTCATCCTCCTAAATTTGTTAGTTCTTCTCGCTCAATGAACTCTATGACGTATGAAATCAACTGACCGCATGTTTTATCAGCTACATGTTTGTCATCTAGTTCTGAGAAATGCAGCAGACTGCAAACTTCTGTTAACTGTTCAGCAGTCAAACTGTACAAGCCCTGGCTGAATGACATCACGCGCGCCGCCAGACGTGAGTGCAGGAGAGCGGAGAGGAAATGGAAGAAAGACAAACTACAGGTGTCTATTCAGATTTTAAGAGACAATTGGTGTTTTTACTAAAAAACTGTGAAAGCTGCCAGATTTAACTATTTTTCCAATGTTGTTGCCTCTAACTGTCACAATCCTCGTGTTTTATTTAAAACCGTCAACTCTGTTCTTAATGTCCCTCAGTCGACCCGCCTGGAGAACTCTGATGAAGTATGCGAGAAGTTTAAGAACTTTTTTTATTGATAAAGTGGTGAACACTCGGGCCCTCATTAATTCAGCCGGTTATGATACCTCAGCTTAGCAAATGGTGTGGTACCGACTAGTTTTAAACTCGCAGTGGTGACGCCTCTTTTAAAAAAATCGGGGTTAGACTCATCCGTGCTGTCAAGCTTCAGGCCTATTTCTAAACTCCCTTTTGTTTCAAAAGTTTTGGAGAAAATTGTCTATTCCTAGTTGAGCTCTTACTTAGACAATAATAATATTTACGAGGCATTTCAGTCGGGTTTTAAATCACTGCACAGCACTGAATCAGCACTTCTTAAAGTTTTTAATGATGTTCTTATAGCCACGGACTCCGGTCACTGTGTAGCGTTGGTACTGTTAGACCTGACAGCTGCCTTTGACACGATGGACCATCAGCTGCTTCTGTCTCGCTTGGAGAACTGGGTGGGAATACAGGGGAGTGCATTAGACTGGTTCAAATCATATTTAACATAGAGAAGTTTCTGTGTTGGTCTTGGAGCTGCAAAGTCCTCAGTAGCTCCTCTGACCTGTGGCGTTCCTCAAGGGTCCATTCTAGGGCCCCTTCTCTTCTGTCTATACCTACTCCCGCTGGGTTCCATTCTTCAGAAACATGGCATCTCGTATCACTTTTATGCCGACGATAGCCAAATTTATTTACCTTTAAAAAGGGAGAACGCCTACTTTGCAAATCAGCTCCTACGGTGTATTGATGAAGTAAAGGCTTGGATGTCTTTTAATTTTTTACATTTTAATGATAAAAAAACTGAGGTTCTGTTACTTGGTCCTAACGATACCTCTAAGGTTCTGGTTGACCTGGGATTTTTAAACACTTTTGTCAAGACAACAGCAACTAACCTGGGAGTGAGGCTAGACTGTGAGCTTAAGCTGGACGCTCAGATCAGCTCAGTGGTTAAGCTAAGTTTTTACCACCTAAGACAGCTGGTCAAAGTTAAACCATTTCTTTCACGGCATCACTTTGAAATTTTAATCCATGCTTTTATCACTACTCGATTAGACTATTGTAACGCTCTTTATTCTGGTCTGAGCCAGAAATCGCTTTCCCGGCTACAACTTGTCCAAAATGCTGCGGCCCGGCTTTTAACTGGCACGAAAAGAACAGAGCACATCACACCAACCCTAGCAGCACTTCACTGGTTACCGGTCCGTTTTCGAGTAGATTTTAAAATAGTTTTATTTGTTTTTAAGTGTCTACATGGTTCTGCTCCTAAGTATCTAGCTGACCTCCTCCAGCCTTATACTCCATCACGCTCCCTTAGGTCAGCAGACCATTCGCTCCTGGTGGTGCCCAAGACCAAAAGGAAACTTAGGGGTGATCGAGCGTTTTCTGTTGTCGGCCCTAAGCTGTGGAATGAGCTGCCGGCGAGCATTAGGCAGGCAGACTCCCTTCCGGTTTTTAAATCTCTCTTAAAAACACATTACTTTTCGATGGCATTTTAAACCGATGTGAGTGTTGGCTTTTTATTGTTTTATTGTTTATTACAGTCTATTGCTTCTATTCTTACTTGTTTTTATTTCTAGATGCTTTATCCTTCTTTTCTGTGTTTTTATATCAACATACGTTTGTTGGTTTTATTGGTCTTGTACAGCACTTTGGCCAACATTTGTTGTTTTTTAAGGTGCTTTATAAATAAAGCTGTATTGTATTGTATTGTATTGTATTGTACAATGTTCCTTTAATTTCCAGCTGAATCTCCTCACACTCAGATCGAGTGTTGGGTGTAACGCGTTACAGTAATTAAATTACTTTTTCACTGAAAAATTGATTGATTGTACCACGATGTCACAGTGTCAGTGAGCTCATGTATGTCACTCACTCCTGCTTCTAAAACCTCCCAGTTAGTGCAGTCAAACAGCCCTGCAGCTCCTGCAGCTCCAGACTCCTCCGTCCACCTTTTCACCGTCCTCACCACAGATTTACAAGTTCTAAATTTCTGCATGTAGGTTGGGATGAGGTGAAGCATAACTTGGTGAGGACTGCATAACTTTTTCAACACTCTGACATCTGTACACCAACCTTTGTTTATATAAAAACAGGTTTCGCCTCCACGTGTTTTACCGGAAAGCTCGGCGATGCGATCCGAGCGTAAACGCTGAAAGCCGGGAAGGTGTAGCGCTCCGTCTGGGATGTTTTTGTTCAGGTATCGGTGTGCGCGAGCCCCGCTGTCTCAGTCTCACGAGCACACCCGCCCGCTTACCTGGCCTGCGCTTCCTGAAGAGCCTCCGAGAATGAATTCCGCGAAACTTTCGGAGTCTGTAAATCCCGTGGTCAAGTTCCAGAAGACGAGTGTTCTTTGCTAAGAAGTTCCTCTCTGGAGTATGTTATCTGTAGAGCCGTCAGTGGTCGGATAAGAACGATTAAAAGCATTAAAAACACAAAAAACTTTGAGGGTCCTGAAGAGCAGAGAGCCGAGGCTGCCATCTGCGGCGCAATCTTGATGTTGAATATTCAAATGAAAATAATATGAAATAGTATTCAAATGAAAATAATGTGTGTGTGTGTGTGTGTGTATTCATATTTTGTAATATAACTGTATTTAAATTAACAATGTGTGTGCAGTCATATTTTTATTAATCAATTGTATTCAAATAAATGCAATGTTTTCTGAACATTGTGTGTGCAGTCATATTTTTGAAAAAATTTAAAATTTTTAATAATAATAAAATATTTTCTGAAAATGTGTGTGTTTGTGTGTGTGTGTAGCTTCTCATGCTCCTGATGCTTGTTTATCTGCTGGCAGGAGGTTCCAGACAACACCAGTAACGGCGTCTCTCAGATCTCGTACAGCGGACAAAGCGCTTCCCCCTGACGCAGGATGTCCTATCGGTGCACATTTCAAGAGCAGACCTGGCTCAGATAACCGTATTGAGCAGACCATCAGCCAATCAGTGTCCAGTTACGTGATGACCTCAGGAGAGGTCAGTGCCGAAGACCTTCGGACGCACCAATGATGCCAGATGTCTCCCACCGCGTATTAAACTAGCATGTGTTATATTCTCTCCTTCACTATCTCTCTCTCTCTCATTCACTTTCTGCCTTTCTCTCTCTCTCTCTCTTTCTCATTTGCTCTTCCATTCACTTTCTCTCATTCCCTTTCATTTTCTGCTTCTCTCTCTCGTTTCCTCTTCCATTCTCTCTTTCTCATTCTTTCTCACATTCTCTATCTCTCAATCCTGCTCACATTCTTTCTCACATTCTCTCTCTCAATCCTTCTCACATTATCTCTCTCAATCGTTCTGACATTCTCTCTTTCACTTTTCTTCACGCTCACATTTATCTTGCTCTCTCTTTTTTCATATTCTCTGTTTCTCTCTATCTCACATTCTCTCTCATTTTCTCTCACATTCTCTTTCCCTTTTACATTCTCTATTTCTCTCTCATTCTTTTCACATTCTCTCTGTTTCTTTCAAGTTCAAGTTCATTTATATAGCGCTTTTCTTAGTCTGAGACCAACGCAAAGACGCTATGTGAAAAAGTCTTTAAAAAGAAAAATTTCTATTCTTTATATGAGTTTAAAAAAAATTTGGGGGAAAAAAATAGTCAATTAAAAAAGAAAAGTATGTCCAATGTTGTTCAGACTATAGGCTATGACCAGAAGAGCATGCTAGATCGCGACAGTGGCTAGGAAAAAAAACCTCTGGCGGGGTGAGAGGAAAAAACCTAGGGAGAACTCGACTCCCTGGTGCCAGTCTCCTCTGGCATGCTAACATTACAAAGTCATTGGTGAAGATGAAGACGGACGTTATATCCTGCGGGGCGTAAAGTGTGGCGGCAATTCCCCTCATGATGACGCAGTTGTTCATGATAGAAATCTGTTCGAAACAGCGTTAGCGTCGTCGCCGTCCTGGCGAAATGACACTCCTCGAAGCAACGTTGTCTCCATCCCGACTGTATCGACACTCCTCAGCAGCCAGACCGGCGTCGTCTCCATCGGCAGGGATGCGTTTCCTCTCACATTCTCTCTCTGTGACGGTTTGGCAATCACACGGCTAGAGGGCTGGATCCCAGTATCTGTAGACCTGATGACGCTGTTGGCGTGGAGAAGTGGAGCCGCCTCTTTCCTAACTGGGGAGATCTTTCCGGAATCATCATTAAAAATCGCGCAGAACAACCAATGCATTGATCTTGTAGTGTTAGAATGCCTGAGGAGACTGGCACCAGTGAGCCGGGTTCTCCCAAGGGTTTTTCCTCATTAAAGAGGTTTTTTTTACCTGGCCACTGTCGCAAATGTGCTTGCTTTCTGGTCTTTGTCTTGTCATAACCGCAGCAATTTACTTAACACCAACAATCCGGACGATCAAATGATGAAAAAGCAACACTTCCCTTACATATTTACACGTGCGCTTTGACACAGTTAAAACTGTGAAAAGCGCCCTACAAATACTCATATTATTATTATTATTATTATTATTATTATT
>SOMO01000063.1:380940-394540 GCA_028128575.1 Paedocypris carbunculus
TATCTGTGTATTTAAATCGTCAGTAGAAAAACCTTTATCCAAAGAAACTTGATGACATTGAAACAACAACTGGGGCTCAAACCCAGAACCGCAGGTGTTGCAGGCACAAGCTCCACTGACTCGGAGACAAGGACTGGGAATTAAAACCAGCTCTACAGCAGGAACTTCACGTGTGTCCTCCTGCTCATTTACTAGTATGAACTCCACAAGAGCACCACAGCTATTCTTAGAAGCCAAATCAGGCCAGCGCTCCATTATCTCCCCTTCCTTCCATCGCTGCTCCTCTCTACTCCCTCCTTCCTCGGGTTCTAATCAGCGTCCTGACGAGTAAGAAGGTGATTGCTCTCGGTTTTATTGGAGGCGTTTGATTACAACGATGGAGTCTTGATAAAAGAAACGATGACTGACAAGAAAACCTGTGGATTTCTGATCTGGACGATTAAATCAGTAATTCTGATTGCTTGTGTCACATGGAGAAAAAAAAATCTAGATAATGTAAATAAGTAAAAAATCCATTAATTATAAGAAAAAAATTCAGGTCATGCCAGATCAAAAATAATAAATATGAAAAATAAAAACAAACAAACAAACACTCATGAATGGACATTCACATACATACGGTATACGTGTGTGTACACACTAGAAATGTTCTTCACAATGTTGACGTGAGACCGCCATCTAGTGTTGTATATATTATCTACAACTCATGTAATAACTGAAAAACACAGGTTTGTAGCTTGATATTTGATATCACTAATTACTAAGTGAAAAAAAAATATATATTTATTCTCTTATTGAAAAAACGTGTTTTATTATAAAATTTAAAGTTGTTAGGTTCAATTAATTAAATAATAAAAAAACTCCACACAAGCTAATATTTCTTAAATGCCTACAGACACACGCACACACACACACACACACACACACACACACACACACACACACACACACACGCATATATACATATATTCCCACTATAAAAATGCATACATATATATTTTAAATACACACACACACTAATGTTTATGTGGTAATGTTTCCCCACTCACAGATATAATCTGGTCTCCCCTCCGCAGTTCTCCGCTCAGATCTGCCGGGCCGCCGGCGAGTATGAAGGAGACAAAAATTCCTTCTCCATCTTCTCCTCCTACGATGTTGAAGCCCAGACCGGTGGAGCCCTTGTGCAGAACAATCTTGCGCGGCTCCCTGTACACACAGTTCAGGTAATACATCAACTCAGAGTCCGTGGGGCTCAGCATCTCCAGCGACAGGCACAAACACACACATGCAAACTAAGTCTGATGGCACACACACGCACACACACGCGTGCGCACAAACTCCAGTTTAAACCGTCTACGCCGAACACAGGCACAAAGGCTGACACCTAATGGGGGCTGCTCCATTTACGTGCTATTTGTCCCATTTCTGACCGGTTTCCTGGAAACGGGCGAGCGCACACACGCAATAGCGCACACACACACACACAAACATTACCAAACATAAAATATTTAATTTATATACAGTGAAACCGTAAAGCAAAAAAGAAAAACCACACACGCAGTAACTGTAAAACATGTCAATTTAAAACCAGTTTTAATCATTTAGACCTAGTCACTTACTGAATATTTTCTAGGGCTCATGTTCGCAACAATATAATAATATATAATAATAATGAGTATTTGTAGGGCGCTTTTCACAGTTTTAACTGTCTCAAAGCGCACGTGTAAATATGTAAGAGAATTGTTGCTTTTTATTCAATTTATCGTCTGGATTGTTGGTGTTAACTATGTGGCTGCGGTTATGACAAGACAAAGACAAAGAGCTTGTTTGAACAACAAAAAGGTTGTTTGCTTCTAATCCTAAAAGTCATACTCAGTGCGTGTAAGTATCTGCTAAATGCATATTATTTTACATTGCATTTTACTTATTTTTACTAATCACATTAACAACTGCAACAACTGTGAAAAATCATTAAAATGCAAATAGTGTGTATTAATTATATCAAGTGGGGTCTCACCATTTATATAACACATCGCCTGGCCCCTCACCCTTGTCTTAACCCTAATCAACCAGAACCCAATAGTAATGTCAGCGCTAAAATCCCATCTTCACCATCAAACTGGCTTCAAAGTAGCAGGTAGGTCTGTGTGTGTGTGTGTGTGTGTGTGTGTGTGTGTGTGTGTGTGTGTCACTTCCTTGCTGGATTCTGACACTCGAGTCAAGTCTGACCAATCAAACAGAGAGAAATCGAGAGCGGAGACACGTGACCTCCAGATGATCATGCAACACATTACGAGACCATATCCAAGATGGGGCTTTTCAGAACAGAAGGCAAATCTGTCAGCACGGCCTTCTGTATGACCTAGTTGTGAGGAGGAGGAGCAGGCCTGTGCTCTCCATCTTCATCCCAGCACTGTCTGTCTGACTGTGAACCCTCAGCTAAACGCAGACACAAGCTGAAATTCACAGCATGATTTATTCCTATTTTTGCATACAAAGAGTAAAGAGGAAATACTGGTAAATGAATGATGCCAGACAAACAATAAATCATTGAATCATCTAGTTAATCTTCTTGAGCCAGACTAAATAATACACTGAAATAAAATGGTTTTATATTGGATCTATTTTAAAGAATGGTTCATATTAAGTCATTGTCATCCTACATGTACATCTGTGGCTTCATTTGAGGCAGATTCAAGGTGTAGTTCCTATTCCAACCACAAGATGGAACCCCACTTCTCTATTTTCTTCCGCCGGTGAATATTATGGAAACTGTCCCAGCCAGTCTATATTGATTGTAATATTAGTGAAAACTTATTTTGATAAATATTAATACACTTTTAAAATAGACAATGCTTTTTATTTTGAAAAATTGTACTGTGGTACAGTTAAACAACTTTATCACAACTGAGTTTGAAAACGATGCTTACAATGACAGGTCTGTGTTAAAACACGACACACATTATAAGTCTAATTTAACTCAGGGACAAAAATGCCATCATAAAGCTCTTCAATATACCATTTTAATTTCATTATTTCTCATTTCCTTCTCTACATCTTTCCTGCAACCACCAAACACTTCACCTCCTAAAACCTTTTTTGCAGAATCTCTTGCTGTCCATCATTTTAAATAGAAAACAAATAGAGCAGAATATCTCTGGTTTCCATTCTATCTTCTGCAAAAAGGAACAAGCATTTAATATTCAGTCCCTTCACCAGCGCTTCGTCAATGTCAATCTGCTACTCTTCTTCCTCTTCTGCTTGTAAATGCCTCAACGTGTTTGTTAATGTAAATGCATCAAAGTAATTGTGAATGACATGTAGTGCTTATCCGTTATTCATCCGTTATTCTTATTCATCCATTTTTCCTTTTCAGTATCTGCCGTTAGATGTAAAAACAGGACCCTCTAAATTGTGTGGCTGAACTAGCATAGGTCAGGACACACAGACACACTCACACTTAAGGGCAATTTTCCAAACTCCCAAACAAGATTCAGGTTTGTGGGACAAAACTGGAGGCCCAGAGGAAACCCAGGCAAGCACAAGAACATGGAAACTTTACACCGAAAAACACGTACATTGAGTATGCCACCGTATAATATTTGTAGAAAATGAATATGTCACACATTTGTCAACTGCAAATCTATTAAATCCATTTCTCCAACTTTCATGTTCACAGTTCATTTAAACTGTACATAAGTAGTGAAGCAACTATCAAATGTCATGAGGTTGAACAAAACATCGATAGCAGTTCTTACTTTTTCTTTTACACTCTATACATAATTTAACTTCCAAAAGCAATGACCTCTAAACTACAACAAGGCTTAACATAAAAATCTCTATTACACTTCCTCCAGAATCGCACTCCAGGGTGCCGATCCATACGGGTCACGGGTCGATGAGCCCTCTAAAACATAACCGATAGCCCTGGATCCGATCGAAAGACTTTCATCAGAATCAGACAACACATAAAGAGCGATTTAGCAACTAAGCAGAAGTGTAGAGACGGATATTGATATGCTCACTTCCAGCCGATCCGCAGGAAGGCTTTCGGAAAAAGAAAAGCTCAGGGTCTTTTCGTTTCTCGGCTCAATAACACCTCAAGAAGGCGGCAGAATCCCCACAGCCCCGCTCAATACAGCCAGAACACAAATTCCAAACACAAAAACTTTCTCTCTGCCCAGCTAGTAAAATAAAAATGCGAGTATGAGATGGCAGCAAACTCTCAACTTTTAGTTTGAACTTTTGTGGTCTTTAGAGTTGGACGTGCAATCAAAAGGGCAAAATGTCAAATCTTGGACCGGCAGACACAGGTGAGTCTCCTTAAGCGAGGCACTGAACACATCTACTACTACTACTACTACTACTACTTCTCTATCGGCTTTTCCCTTATCAGGGGTTCCACAACAAATCATCCCTTTACAATAATGTGTGTATAGACACTGTACTGGTCAATGGGCCAAATCCTCATCAATAATCAATCATCATCGCCAGACCCCAACCCATCACACCCACGCCCAGTCCTTGCCCTTCCCTGCCCCACAACACCTCCTTTCCCCACACCATCCTCACCTTACACTCATGATATTGATTTATACAGTACGTATATGAGGAAAAAAACAAGTTGAGATAGATTTCTACATTTCTCAGAGTTGGTTTTAGTATTTAATCTTCACTGCATCTCAGACAATATAGTTTCCAAGCAATTTCCTCTCACAAAACAGACAGAATATACACTTGGACATTCTACTCAAATTGGTTTTAGATTCTGCCCTTGCCATTTCCCATTGCCAAATGCATGCAATCCTTTTCCACTTCCAAATGCTTATTTTAAGAGGGTTAAGAACCTGAATATACTTGGTTTGTCCTGATTTAAAAGGAACTCACATAGATTTTAAATAACACGGCCTTGTGGGAACAGTGATATATGGTCCATGTCACAGAAAAACTGTCCACATAAGCAAAACACAATTAGCGTATCTCCTTCTCTTTCAGTCCTGGACTAAAGCATTAATCAAGCCACAAACAAATCCATCACTTTAAATTAGCGAGCACAGCCAGAAGCAAACAGAGCTGTCGTGGCGGCGCTGAAGTGAAAACTGATCAACTTCATTAATATGATCAGAACTACAACATGTTTAAGGATTCCCACGGCCGACTGAAGTTTCTGAGAGGAACGGATTGTTTCTTTTTGTGGATCAAAGACATAAAATACTGAGAAATCACATATTTGTTTGTGGCATCAATGATATTTTTTAGGTGAATCACAAGCAATTGTGTGAATAGTAGAGATTAATTCAATTTATGATGAGTGATCAAAAGCAATTGTGCAATTGATAAAAAAAAACGTGCACTTCATCAATTAAACCGTATGTAATGAATGGATTTTGAAAGATAATGAAACACTTAATCACAATCAATCTTGATTACAATCACAATAAGTTAGTCAATCGCATATAAATCATAATCACCATTAGCTAATAATGCAATTAACAATGATTTAGTAATTAATGCAAATTATTATTAAAACATTAAATACAATTATCTATAGAACAAATTTATCACACTGTTAATTATGTCATTAATCACAAGCAACTAGATGCCAATACAAAAATTGATGATTTATCACAAGATATATTTGCAATTTTCAAGTCAATCAAGAAAATAATCAATCATATTTAATTAGTCAATAATTTAGTTAATCAACTGTGTAAATAATTATATTATTATATTGTTATATTCGACCACAGATATAACAACAGTTATAAATAATCACAGCCAATCAAGCATTTAAGTTCAACTAAACACTATAGAAATGTCAATCAAGAAAACCATGAAAATAAAAAGAAAAACCAGTGATTCTCAATTCAGCAGCACAGACAGTCGTTAAAATGGCACCTAAACGCCAACTAAAATGATTCATGGCATTTGACAAACTACACCGAAGCAGCACAAGAGCACCGTCACACTAGATGTTTCGCTTTCCATTGAAATTCATCTCACAACAGACAAAACTTCTGCAGCATCTGTCAGGAGCCATGTGAACAATCATAAGGTTATTGTCAGATTCTTTTTCTATTTCCGTAATAAAACGGTAATTTTCCTTAAGACAGAATGCTGGGAATTGTCGCACAGGACTGAAGAGCGTCATCGAAACCTGCCAGACCTTGAAGATGAGAGACGGCAAACGATGGTTTAGTTTAGTTGCCATTTTCAAGGCAAGCTTTTCGCAGAGCAGTGATGTGTGCGGCATTAGGTGTTAATGGTCTTTCTGAAATGCAAATCGATTCAAATCCCAGAGAAGCCAATTAGTCCGCGTTTCATAATTCATAATGAACTTTGAAATTAAAACCAAAAATTGGTAAACAAAGCACATCTTGCTCTGAGATATTAGAGTAATACATTATTTATTTGTGAAGTCTGTTATTTAAAAAATAAATAAATAAAATAAAACATATTTTCTCACCAGTCAGACTTTTATGAAGGTTTATGAACTTCATCTCCACATATCACTCACACATCTCTTCAAACCAAGCTATTGAACTGATAAGAGAAGAACAGCCGCTGCCAATTAAGCGCAACTTTAAATTTATGACACACACAGTCTCCCAGTCCAAAAGTCAAATCAGCTAGGCAGGAAATAAAGCAAATAAAATCAATCTAGTGTGATTTAATGTCAGATGGACGCCGAGGGCGCACGGACCGACCACACATGACAGCAGCCGAGCTCTGACCTTCACTGTGGAAGCCGTCAATACACAACAAACCCCAAACATGGAAAATCCAACAAACTGACAGTGGCGGAAAAAGAAAAGGAAGAAAGTGGACCTGATGCAGTTATATTGTAGCTACAAGTTGCGGACACAATAGCCAACACAAGTCTGCACGTATCCACTAAGAAATCGTTCTTATTGCGTGCAACCCAATACAAATATAAACTGATTTGGCAGAAAACATCTAAAATACCGTCAACTTGATTTTTTCAGATAAATCAAAGATACACAACAATCGATAGATCGAGAAAGAAGGATAGATAGTTAGAAAGGCAGACAGGAAGATAGAGAGATTGTTTAATAGGTAGAAACGCAGACGGCTAGACAGAAATAGATTTGAGGTGAGACAAGCCCAGTATTTCATCAATTCTCTGTAAATACAAAGCAGTTCAGAATGATGGTGGCACATGCATGCGGTCAGGGTGGGGTAGGGTTGGGCATGCACGTGAGGGCGTGGTCTGTGTGCATGCAGAGCGCTGTACCTGGAGATCTCGGAGTCAAGGAGCAGGCCTGCGTGATAGTGAGGGAAGTGAGGGATTGAGTGCAGGGGACTTTTATCAAACTCCACAGGGGAGTAGAGACGGGGAGAGGGAGCTCTGTCACTCAGTTTGTTCACAGTGCTGTAAACTGGCTCTGGAGGCCTAGCGTGGGGAAACAAAAAGAGCAGAGAGGATTATGGGAGCCAGAACCAGATCAATTGGTAAGAATGCGCTTTAACTGTACATGTCTAAGGTGTGTAGATCATCGTTAGGTCGAATGCTTCTTGTTCAGAGCAAAAGTAAAGCGTACTTCTGGAGAAATATCGAGTGAAAGTGTCTGAGATAAAGAGAGGGCAGAAAGGCAGTGAAAAAGATAGAAAGAAAGCTAATGAATAAGTGAGATCGAGGAAACGAGAAATGGAGTGGGACAGAGAGAATGAATGAGTGTGTGACAATTACAGAGAGAGTGAGAAACAGAGAAAGTGAAAAAGAAAAAGTGAAAGAAGTGAGAGACGAGATAAAGAGAGAGGGAGTGAGAGTTAGTGAGTGAGTGAGTGAGTGTGTTAGAAGAACAAAGGGAAAAGTACAGGCAGTTAGATCATCTTTTGTAAGTATATTTTGCTCTGTTGATTGATGATTTATGTAATTGCATAATCCAGCGTGTTCAATCAGTCCAGGGCTGGTTTAGAATAATCAAGAGTCTGATTTACACTTCAGATCAGAGCAGCAGGGATTCCCTTCATCAGCTCCTGAGTTTCCTGCAACACTAGCGAGCTTCAAGAACAATACAAACACTTTCTTCACACAACAGCAGCGTTACAGCAGTCATCAGGCACTGGTGTGTGGCTCACCTCAACTGGAAGTGCTGGGAATCAAACCTGTGACCCTCCATCTCATCTAAAGAAGGATTTCTGATCGGAAACAGACAGTGCGTTAGCATCAGCGCAAACCACAGCGCTAGCAGTATTTTAAAACATGAAGCATGCAGACGAGAAACTCCACAGAAAACAGTAACATTAAACACAGATTCTTCCATCAACTTCCTTTACCTCCATTTTTTTCTTTAGCGCCCCCCCCCCCATATTTCTATACAGCTTTCCCTCAGTCTTGTCTTAAATAATTTTCCTCTCTTTCTCACACTCATTTTCCTCTTTCATATTTATTTCTTTGCCATCTATCTGTCAATCTTCTTTCTGTCTCTTCTCCTCCTTTCTCATCTTTTCTCTTTTTATCTCCGATCTCTTTCTCTCACCTTCAATCTCCCATTCAATCTGTATCTCTCCCCTCATCTCTATTTATTTCCGCCACTCTATTTCTCTCAAACTCCCTCTCTCCCTCCACTATCACTCTGTCTCCTCTCTCTCTCTCTCTCTCTGTCTCGCCATGTCTCATCTTTTTCAAGTCTTTATTGCTGTATCAATGATCAGAGTTTTCTATCTCTGCTTCTATCTTTCTCTCCATCTCTCACTCCAACTTTCTCTTTCACTCACTCCTTCTCAGTTTCTCTCACAAATTTTTATCTCTCTTTGTCCATATCCCCGTCTCTCACTACATCCCTGTCTCTCTCCTCTCTCTGTCATTGATCAGAGTTTGAAAGACTTCCCCTTAAATCTACAGTTCTTTATCATGTCCTTAACATGGGGTCACAGAGGGAAGGCTAAATTAAACCATGAAAAAAAATATGTTCTTATCATCCATGGCACACAGCCTCTAGTCCTTCACACTGATGATGAGGCACAGAGAAGCAGATTTAGAAGTCACACACTCACGTCAAGAGAACAACCTAAAAAAGTATTGACGAAGAGAATCTCACAGTTTTAAATAATTTAAATAAATAGGAACAGTGAAGAGCAGCCAATCAGAATTCCTCTGGGCTTGATTGACATTTACAGACGACATTTACAGCTCTGCCCGGCTATCTTGGTGAAATTTGTGTGATTGACTTTCTGAGAGCGATTTCCTTATGCAGCAAAGATTCACAACTTGAACATTTCTCTTGCCTTGTTTTGTGAACAACAACAACAACAACAACAACGGTGAAGTAAAAATGTGAGTGTGTGTGGTGAGAGTGCGCTCGTGTTCCTGAGTTTATAATGTTCTCAACGATGCTGCATTATTCATGACAACCAAGAAGTCTTTGCTTGCTTATAGGATAAAAAAAACACTGCACTTTCTTCTATCACCAATGCAAATACACACACACAATTGTGTCTACGTCTGTGTAGCAAAACTTGTACCTTCAGAAAGTGTTATTTTAGTAGACAAATACAGTCATGAAACTTTATCTAATTTACAGGATAAAACCATAAATGAAGTGTGACTTTCAGTTTTTTAAAGACTGAAACCAATCTTTGGTGTGGATTTTTTTCAACTTAATTTTCCACACAATCAGTACATTATCCAGAAGCAAAATAACAAAAACAAAAAACATTTATTTGTAGCTTTGAAATATAACATTGAAATATTTGTAGCTGCTGACATTCAGTTCAAAATCAACGTTTAACCACGTCCAGGTTAATTTGTTGTATCGGTGTGTTTTGTGCAATTATTCCCTTATATATACAGGGCATCTGCGTGGGCAGTCGACCTTAAATCACAATGGCATGTTCACACACGCTCGCTCTCCTCCCTTTTCGCTTCTGCGTAATGTCACACCTCATTCATTATTTAACTCGCGAGGCATAACACGAGCGCATATTTATTATGCAAATGCGCCTTAAACTGACCTTTGCCAACTTTCCTCAGAACCGATTCATTAGTTATTGATTTAAAAGAAAAGTGCAGCGCTCCACTACGAGGGTCTTCAGTGAGCCGGGCCAGACTGTAGTAAACACAGCAGAGGTCCTCTAACACTCCAAGCATGTAAACCTCTTACCCTGGCACAGAGCAGAAGGTTTAATCTTTCGCTCTCACCTCAGAGGAAGGTCACGCTTTGTTTGCAAAGCATGTTTGCTTGCCGTTCTCTGCAGCGCGTCATTGCTTCTCCGAAAAGATGGCCAAATGCGCAATACTTTACATGCTACTTAAAACATCCATCTATCTAAATATAAAGAACCTAAAAACAGCCACTAGGAGCAGATTAAAAATGAAAAATGTTATTTCTAAATGAAATATGCTATTTTAAAATGAAAGTATACTGTAGGTGATTTGTGAAAAAATTGCCAGGACATCCTTCAGATAAAGCTTATTATGTTCTAGTGAGCATGTGACGTGGCCTTAAGCCAGTAAGACTAGAGGAATTCTGGGATTACGCACGTTCGTCACGTCCAGCACGTGGCTGGAAACCAACATCCTCAAACCTTGTTGAGCAACCATCAGGAAAGCACCGACTTGCGCAGGCACTGCTGTGAGAAGAGCCCTTTCTGTTTTCTGCTTTTCAAAAGCTCATCAATCCCACCCATCCCAAACCCTGGGGACAGGAACACATCCCCAAAACAGCTTCATAAGTCTGTGCGCATTGTTCTCATCATCGTACAACATGGCCACATGGATCACCAAACTCATGCAGTGCAGGGGCTTCTAACAGTCCATAACATTCAACAGACTTCAAAAACGCCATTACAAGACAGTACAGAACCCAAAAGGAAGACAGGAACCAACTAAAGGGTGACGAAACCCAAAACCTTTGGGTTCCATGGGACACACAGGGAACACTCAGTCTACCTGTTCGCAACGGATTTGAAGAGAGGGAGGCAATTACCGTAGGAAGGAAAAACCATCCAACCTGTTAATGTCCTCTTCCCCCAATAAATGCTTGGGCAGGGGGGAATATCGGCCAGGGGAGATGGGCGGAAGACTGGACTTATACTCCAGCGTGCCGTTATTACCAGGGGAGGAGATATGATTTTCCATGGTAGGTGAGAAAGCTGTGAAGAAGAAACGCAATGATGGTCATTTGCTCTGTAGTAATAAGATAGGTAAAAAGGTAATAATCTGTTTGTAATAAGAAGCTTGTATGATGTAAAAGTGGTAAAATCACTCACAGTGTGTGATATCAGGCGGCCCATAAGGATCGGAGAGATAGACACTAGTGGGTTTCCCAACCTTCAGGTAAACCACATCGGACGTGTTCTTCAATATGGCTACGGCTTCTTCATGGGTCACCTCTTCCAGTGTGTAGTTGTTCACCTGGGCGACAAAGGGAGAAGCAGAAATGTTAAGCAGGAAATCTAGAGTTACGTAATCCTGTTACGCTCTGCTGGTCAGTAGCGAATCAGCGCTGCCAAATGCGTCCAGCCCAGCGGATTGCACACAGCAGTGATCTCGCTAATTAAATCAAACTCAGTCTTAAAGAGTTTAGCATCCCGAATGGAGAGAGGGATTGAGTTTGACACCGACACCAGAACCAAACGTTACGAGCGTAATTAGCCAGTCACATTCTTCTGGAAAAGAGATTTGAATTCCAGCTTGTGCTGTGGGTCAAACTGCTAAAACACACTTTACGGCACAGAGACTATAAGACCTGAGGACTATGGTCCACTGTTTATTCAGGTATGGTAGAGTAACGGTTCTATTTTGCAGTAAACTTCATTAAAGTTTGTACAAACTATATTACCAAGAATGTATTAAACATTTTTTTAAATTGTCACAGTAAATATACATATACATGAAATTCAGTATTTACGCTTAGGTTTGTGAGTATTTATATTTTCTGTAAACGGTGACTGTACATATTGTATTGATATAAATTATATGTGTCTACAGTAATTGTACAGTATATAATTTATTGTAAAACTATATATTGTATAGTATTATTTATTTTTCGCAACATTGGTACACATTCTAAAACTAAATATATAATATTAAAAGATTATTAACCATTTAGAAGTTGAAATGTTTAGAAATATGCAATTTATGCTTGGCCAAATTATCCTAAAATTCTAAATCAATAGATATGCCTAGGTATTAAAAAAAAGCTGTCAGGGGTCTAAGGTCAACAGAAACATACCATAAGCAGCCTGTCTCCGACTTGCAGCCGGCAGTCCTTCTGTGCAGCTCCACCTTCAATGATTTTGGTAACATAGATGCTGTTATCACCAGGAATGTGCTGGTTTCCGACCCCACCGGCGATGCTGAAGCCGAGCCCTGAGGAATCATAAAGACAGCCTGTTTAGTCATTTATCATCCCCGTCTCACTCCTACACTAGACAACAGGAGGTAGACATCGACTTCAACAATTAAAACTCATGCTCGCTCCACCACTTCCCATAAATATTCTGTGGTTTACGGATCTATAACACAGAAAAAAAAAACTGGTGGACAGAGAAATAAATATATCTGGAGTGTTTATGGTGCCCAAAGCTCTTCCTTTAAACTTGCAAATGGAGTTTATACAAGTCTGTGCAGTGCTGCTTCCTCTCTGCTCTCTGAATAATGCATCAAAGCAGCGACTCTATTAGGATATTGTTCTATTTTCAGCTCCACCCAACCGTCAACCAACACGCAGATAATTATTTCACGGCCTCGAAAACGCCTCCTTTCCTTCTTGCTTTTGCCAAATTTGTAAAAGAAAAAAAACAGTTGACTAATTTGCATATTGTGAAGCACAAAGCTTGAAAATAAAAATCAGGGAAACCTTTTGGTCCTTTAATGAGTTTGATTTCAGTCACCGTCTCCAGCATCGGCCTCCTCCGGCGCACATAAAGCCGCACGATTGATCCAGCGGCTTTCAGAGCCTCCACTGCTTTACTGTGAGAGACTTCCGAGACATCTGCCTCGTTCACTCGCAAAATACAGTCGTTCACCCTGTAAAGAGAGGGAGGAAAAAAAAGAGTGAGAATTCTGGAAAGTCTCCTGTGGAAAGTACCGGATCAGGGAATCCTAAAGTTCAAGGACAAGCGCCTCCTGAGGCAACTTCACATACAGCAGCTGAGGCCCATCACACACACACACACACACACACACACACACACACACTTATGTAATGTAATTGCAGTGATGCAAGAACCGTCACCTCCAGGTTTATCACCGCAGTCATGTTCAAAAACCTATTGCAAACGACCCGACATATGCATAAGTCTGTCTGCAATATGCATGTAAACTCAGTTTGTGAAAAGTTTAAGCCATCCATTTACACATTCTACACACACAACGGTGGGGATTTCAGAAGGACCAAAATTCCTTTTTAAAAGGATATGACAGAGAAAAATAAGACGCCAAAAAGTCTCTTGTCTTTTATCAGAAGTCTTTTCCGAGTCTTTTCAGCGTGTGCACAGCTATAGCATTATTGGAAGCAAAACAATTATTGTTGTATATTGATATTTGTATATTTTTGTATTACATTGTGTAGTTTTTCTATTTTCCCAATAAAATACCGCATTTACTCGCTTATAAGTCGACCCCCCCCCC
>SOMO01000063.1:401389-423632 GCA_028128575.1 Paedocypris carbunculus
TTCCTCGCGAATAATCTCGTTGAATCTTGGCTTCAAGAATGAAAAATGAGATTAAATAAAGCAGCGCGGGTGAAAAAGGCGGCAACTGCTTAGCGATAATTTGTTAAAATAAATGTTTGTTAAATCACGAAACGCTAACGCGGCTTTCCTTACGCTTTTCACGACTGTGCAATAACGACACACTTTATTATTAAACCATAATACAATGGCCAAACTACTATCCTGAATATTACACGAAGATCAGAGTATCTGACACGTACGTGATGACCGTCACATTCAGACACAAGCGGCCTCGTCACACGAAGTTATCCTTTTGTCCAAGATTTCAAACGTCTAAGCACATGTTTGAAATAATTTATTTGATGATCTTTAATAAAAATATCCAGACATTTTGGGAGTTAGTTTAAATTAAATGATAAATTGAAATATATATTTGTATTTCCAGTTATTTAAAAACACCACTTATATTTACTATGGCACTCTCATTAGTCTCAGCTGTGATGCTGCTCTTTTTATATGTATGTTACATCATTTACACTTGGACAATAAATGTTCATTCTGATTTCAACTGATATTGATTTATTCTAAACAGCAAACCAGACACTGCAGGGGAACTATATGACAAAACCGCTAAAAACAATAAAAAATTGCAAACTTTTTAAGATTGGTTACAGATTAATTTGTTCAGCAGCAGCTCAGTCAGTAGAGCTGGGGTTGGAAACACCAGATCATGAGTTTGATTTTCAGTAAAAACTACAATTTTTACAAAATTTTAATGACATGAAAGTTGCTTTGGATAGAAGCATCTAACTGACCATATGAAGTAAAAAAAAAAAAAAATACGAAAAGAAAAGGCAAAGAATTGCACTTGTTCTGTTTTTGTTTCGTTTTTCTGCACTTTGCACTACACCTACTATTCTGTCCCAGCGCTAGTGTTCGCTGACTAGCTCACCAACAGATAGCTAACGCGCAGGAATTAAAGTTTCTTTCACGTGGGTTTATTTCAGCTTCAACTTCTCATTCCTCACGGTAAAACTAAAAAAACAAAGTTACATCAAATTAGACACAATACAAAATAAACAGTATTTAAATAACAAACAATTTAAACAATAGACTCCTCGTTAGCCGCTTATTGCTAAAATAAAGACGCATCCGATGCATCTGATTAAGGTTTAGGCATTTAAAAAAATCAACAATACCTTGTTGGAGTCAAAATAAACTTGCAACTCTTTACAATAATCATTTTAAACATAACTTACGGTCATAGCCACTTCCAGAAATCACATAAAACCTTTTATGAACAGTTTGGCGAACAAGCAGATCTCTTTGTATAGCAATGTTCTGATGCACACGTCACTTCTGGCAATGCCACTATCAGTCCACTAGGAGGTGCAAATTGCTGTCAACGAAACCCGATTAAAACAAACAAATTGAGACAAAACAGAACACCTACATTAAACAAATTACTTTCATGTTGTTCAAGCAAACGGTTATTTATTTATTTTGTGATTATTGGGATCAATACACAACGCGTCAACCTGAGCTAGTGGTTTTGATAGCCGGGCCAGTGAACTTCAAATGTTACTGGACAGAAAATTTCCCTTATTGTCTACCCCTGATATATAAAAATGTCTTAATTTACTGAAGTCTTGGCACTGTTTAGATGGATTACATGTAAAATGCGACTCTGCTAGTGTAATGCGAGTAGGGTAGGGTAGACATGTATTGTCACTGTGCATATACGATAAGTCATATACATGTACAATGAAACTATAGCATCTTTCTATACCAGGGGTGGCCAACCAGTCAAACACTAAGAGCCACTTTTTTCTGTGTGAGAGCCGCAAAGAGCCACATCATACACACAGGCACACATAAACATCATCCAATTCCTTAACACACACACAGACCTCTGCTCAGCCAGATTTAATGACAATAACCTCACCAACATGATAATATTAGTTATTTTTCAACAGTTAACATAGTGTGCATATTTGACTCATGTTATGTGAAAGCTCCTGAAGAGCCACATGAAACTAGTTAAAGAGCCACATGAGGCTCAAGAGCCACAGGTTGCCCACACCTGTTCTATACAGTGCAACACGCATTAATAATTTGTGTACTACTCTGTGTTTGACTCTTTCTACGTTGTTCGATTGTATTTTATAAATTATGGAAATTATGTATTTTTATTCATATTTCATATTTTATCTTTCTATCTAATCATTTTCTTTTATCTATCTATCTATTGTTTTATTGCATTTCTATTCTTATCATTTTATTGTATTTGCCTTTGCACATTTTGTTGTATCTCCCCCATCCCTTTGTTTAAATGCTGAAACGATCAAAAACACATTTCACTACATATATAATCTATGTGACAGAATATTTGAATTGCATTTGAAGAGATATGCAATCACTAATGTAGTCAAGTAGAGGGTAAAAGTTGCTTATTGTACTAGTACAAAGTAGCCAAAATGCTTGAGTAACAACGTCCACTTACTCAAGTACTTGACACCACTGCTCAGAGTTTGATTCTGGAATGTGTGTTTTAGAGTGGAGCTCCTGAAGCAGAAAGCAGCATCAGCTGATCCAGATCCACAACCCACAGACTTGAGTGACACCCTGAAGTCCAAAGAGAAGAAGAAATCTAAACGTGTGCGTGAGGACGACGACCATCACGAGACTTCAGAACTCGACACAGCCGCTGTGGACTCGAACGTGAATGGACACCAAGAGAAGAAACGCAAGAAGTCGTCGAAAAGTGAGCGCAGCCCTCAGGACACGTTAGAACCCGACCAAACCGCGGTAGACAATGGCGAGATGGACTCCAACGGAAGTCATCACGTGAAGAAAAGCAAAAAGGAGAAAAGGAAAGAGCGCGAGGTCAGTGATAGCGGCTACGCCAGCGACAAAACCAGCAGGAAGAGACGCATCAAGACGGAAGAGGACGAAGTGTCGCTTTCCAAAAAGAAGAAAAAACGAGAATCGGGCGCAGTGCAGTCTGTAGCCGGAAGGTGGTGATGTGTCTCCAGTTTCAGCAGAAAGATAAAAAAAAAAAAAAGGCAAAATAAGTGTTCGATCAGATGTGATGGATACACTATGACATCAGTGTTTATATAACATCAGATTTTTACACACACAATGTAAAGCGTTCTATACATGTGTAAAATAAAGTCTTTATAATCAATGTTTGGGTTAAAAAGAGGGTCTTACAAACGCACATCTTTGCGCTTGATTACATTAATTTCAAAATCAGAAGAAAAATCAAATGTGTGAAGATGATATAGATTTCAAGTACAATACCAAATACACAAATGTAGCAGAAATGTTTAAACGATAAACGGTGAGTTGCTATGAGACGTAACTAAAAATTTAATGTTTTGAGAAAAAATCATTTAAAGTTTACGGTAAACACTGTTTTTTTTCCAGGTGTCAAGAGTTTTTTTTTTTTTAACACAAAAATGCAGATTTTCTGTGATGCACAGCCGCTGTAAATGACGTAGATCAACTTTTCTTTGATTGCTGGGATCTTTGTGTGTGTGTGTGTGTGTGTGTGTGTTTGTACGTGTGTGTGCGCTAGTTTGTGTGTGTTTGTGCACGTGTGTGTGCGTCAGTTTGGGTGTGTGTGTGTGGAAACATCTTTTCACTGCCGTGTGTGTGTGTGTTGAGGGTAAGTTGTGTGGCTCAGTGGTGTATGAGTTGCGGCCCCTCTTTCATCCTCACGCGGGGGTCTGGAGATGCTGCGTCCGCGGGAGAAGATCAGAAGCTGGACGCGCTTCAGTCTCCAGTCAAGCAGGATTATCTCCAGACTGATACATGTAGCTCCTCTCGCTCAGACTCTAGACTTACTCATAGTTTGAATTGTTCTCACGTGGGACTTGTGCGGGGGTGACGCCCGACGTTTTGGCGGTTTTATTAGGCCGCTGATTAGTGGCCGCGAGCGTTCTGGGGGTCACAGGACACGTTACTCGAGGTCATTCAAGGAGAGTGAAAACCTTGATAATGGTTCCAAACAAGGGCTGAAGGACGTTAAGTTGATGATATTGTCAGCCATGATTGTAGTCCAGTTGTTTCTGCTGGTACATCTCTAACAACCTCTTCTAATTGACTAGGAACTTTGACCTACTAGTTATTGGAAGAGCTTCATTCTGTTCTATATCATAGGGTGACCAAGCGTCCTCTTTTCCCCGTGAATTGCGAGCGTGAGTTGGTTTTATAAATTCATGAAAATGTCCGGTTTTCACGCTTCTTCAAAGGACCATGACACGTTCACAAACCGTGCTTTAAATTATTTGTGAATAAAATTGCGCGTCCCGTTTTGAAACAGTACCATTAGACTATTGTCTCATATTTTTATGATCGTATTTTTATGCGCGTTTAATGAAGTTTAATGAAGTGGTGCAGTCAGAACCAGCTGGAGCTCAACACGCTCAAGACTGGAGCTGACAGTTGACTTTAGGAAGAACCGCCAGCCCCCCCACCCCCTCACCGTCCACAACAATGCAGTGTCACATTCAAGTTCCTGGGGTGGTCTGCCCACATAGACAATTTACAGCTCAGACTCAGACACTCAGGATGTTCAACCTGCCCCAAGAGCTGCCGATTATTTTCTACACCGCCATCATCCAGTCTGTCCTCTGCACCTCTATTACTGTGTGGTTTGGCTCATTCACCAAACAGGACAGACACAGACTGCAGCGGGTGGTCCGTTCAGCAGAGAGGATCATTGGGACAGAACTTCCATCGATTCCATCGGACCAGACTCGGAGAAGACCGAAAGGAGCCGTCAGCATCACCGCTGACCCCACACACCCCGCCCACAGACTGTTCAAACTCCTTTTTATTGATTTTTCCTTTATTGATTTATGTCAATATCTGCAAAATAGAGGGGAAATGGCGGAGTCAGGCCATAGTGACATTCCTTGTTGTCACTTGCAACTTGGCCAATGAAGTTGAGTCTGATTCTGATTCTGAAGTAATGTAACAAAAATAAATGAATAAAATTGTCACTCAACTGGTAGACGTACTTTTTTTCTCACAACAGTAAACAGTTTAACAAGAAGTGTTCTGCTCTCCATATAATACTTTACAATGTACCGAAATTAAACAATAATAACATGATATAAACAGGTAGTAAAATTAAACTTCGGCTCGTCACTGACTCCTGGTTGTTAGTGTGTGCAACTTGTCTGTGAATCGCTCTACTCTGCTTCCGGTTGGTAAATGATGGACGTTTAATCTCAGTCAATCATTAAGTTTTAAGTCGCACCATGTTCACAGACACAACAACCAGTTATGCCCCGCCACACGAACTTACATCAGAGAAAAAAACGAAAAGATATCGGTGACCACAATTATAGTAACGGCACATTTTTGTCAGTAACAGTAACGGAAAAAGTAATTACGTTAGAAGATTACTTGTTATTTTAAAGAGTAACGTCGCTTATTTATTACGCCGTTATTCCCATCACTGCTAACCAGTGGCCGTTGTGGTCCTATTAATGGAAATTGTGTCCATGAGGTTGCAGGTTCGAATCTCAGGATGCTAGATTCCACAACTCCGATTCCACAGGGCGGAGTCTCCTTAAAGTTACACAATCATAAAAACTGTAGATGAGAAAAAAATGTCTTCCAATATTTTCATTCTTTATGAACATTGCCTCATTTAGCAGGTCAACTTCAAATATTTCTCTACTCAAATCACACACAAGCTGCGTCAGACAGACAGACAGAAAGAAATCAGCGTGACGCAAGGATCCACACGTTGGAAAAGGACCTTCAGATAAGGCTCATAAATCATCCGACTATATCAATTTGTTAAATAAAAATGTATGAAGAAACACACCAGATCCAAAATCAACCGCTTTGTAAGGTTTCATAATACCAGAGTAATGACACGCTATGAACCATTAATTAACTATCAATAAATGATCAATCATTTATAAAGCTTTGTTCCTACATATAGTAAATAGTAAGTAGTTCAACTATAAAAATGCACTAACAAAAACCCTACTATAAAGGTTTATTCACACTGTAAAAGCAATATTAATAATCAGTCAGTCAGTCATCTTCTGCCGCTTCACTCGGTACAGGATCGCGGGGAGCTGGCACCTATCTCAGCGTCTTAGAGCCGGAGGCAGGATACAAACCCTGGATTGGTGGACAACCATTCGCAGAGAAACACACAGACAAACACATAGACAAACACATTCATACCTATGTGGTCAATTTTCCAATTAGCCTGAAAAACATGCTTTTTGGACTGTGGGGGAAACCGGAGAACCCGGAGGAAACCCACGCAAACACGGGGAGAACATGCAAACTCCACACAGAACGGCCCCGACCGGTCTTGAACTCACACCTCATGTGTCAAACGGAACCATCTTAACCACCGCGCAACCGTGCCGATCAATATTAATAATGGTAAAGAATCAATTCATCAGTGAATTATCAGTTATCCATTAATCGGTAATTTATAAATAAAGCTTATTCAGACATAAAGTAACTGTCACACAAAGTGTGTGTGATAAAAAGAGGGACAGAGAGACTCAGAAAGAGATAAATACAGTGAGTGAGGGAGTGAGTGAGTGAGAGTGAATGAGTGAGTGAGTGAGTGAGAGAGACACTCAGTAAGAATAGAGAGGTTGGGCAAAGAAAGAAAGAGAAACAAAGGGGCAAATGAAAGTAACAGAGATTAAGAGAAATTGAGAGAGGGATGGAGACAGAGACAAAGAGAGAGAGAGAGAGAGAGAGAGAGAGGGTATGGGGTGGAGAGATGAGAGAGAAAGAGAGAGATAAGATAGACATAAGAGAACGAAGGGGGGGGGGGGGGCAGAGAGCTGGAGACGAGACAATAAGTAAAGAGAGGGAGTTTCAGTGAAAGACAAAAAGAGAGAGAGGGGGGGGTGGGGGACTTTTTTTTTTTTAACACTTGAGGTTGGACTTAGTTCTCAAGCCGGAGCAGGGATGATCTGGGATGGTCCATCAGGTCAGTGTTTGTGAGGTCGAACTGACCAAAGCTGCAGATGGAATTGAGATAAGACGTGAGACAGAGACAGAGTTCTGCTCTAAAACCTCATCCAAAGTCCTTAAAAACCGGGGGATCCACACCATAACCAAAAAGATCCTCATCCAATGCGCTTAAAGACCAGAGGATCCACACCATAACCAAAAAGTTCCTCCGAGCATCAGTCACACAAAACACACATTTTTCTCAGAGGAGCGAACAGTGGGTAACAAGGGAGCTCCATTTCTCTGGGAGCTCTATTTCCCAGAAGCCACTTCAACACGGCAAGTCATGTGACAAACCAGTTATGTCATTGAAATCATTGTGTTGAATCATACAAATATACATGAAAAATACTCAGGTTAACTTTATGCTTTGCAAAATTTTGAATAATATATTTTGAATTTTGAAGAGTGGATTTTGTTATTGCCCCTGGATTTTTTCTTGCCCCTAGGATCTTGCCCACAAGGCTCAGTCCTCGGCCAAGTCCTATTCTAGAGAAAGAGATACCGTATTTTCTGGACTATAAGCCGTACCTGTATATAAGCCGCATCAGCTCTATTTTCAAAAAAAAAAAAAAAAAAAAACATAAACGAGCCACACCTGCATACAAGCCGCATCCACTTTATCCAAGTTCCCTTTCCAGTTGTTCACTTGACAACAGTTGTTTCCCTTTCCAGTTGTACTGGGGACAACATTACCTGACAGGGAACAAGGGTTCCAGTCGAAAGCTGGAGAGTTTTGCAAGCCACAGATATGTATGTTTTTGGATTAAATTGTTTTTCTTTATTACATATGTTCGCGGATTCGCAGCTGCACAGATTTTTTATTAGGTATGCATAAATTATAAAATAAATTTATCGAAATAGAGAGGTCTGCTGATGTTGCGCGCATCCGTGTCTCCCGCGCATCCCGCGCGTCTGGTAGCGGCTGGAGAAGGGCCTCTGTGGACGCGTCTGGCGCAGAGATGCAAATGTCGGACGTCCCCCGCGGCCCCAGCGCTCGTGCCTGATATTCTCCTATTTGAACACTTTGAAGATTAATTTCTCCGCGGCCACGCTTGCTACGTATATTATTAATGAATATTTTGTTCCGTTACTGTACACATAACAATTTTTCGTTTGTACGTGGTGCAATAATTTTTTTTGCTTGCATTCGTTAAATGAATGTATGAAATTTTATAGTATTGGTAGCATGATAATTTTTCGTTTTTTACATGGTGCATAAAACAATAAAACACTTACTGTTTTATTGCTTGACGTTGTATTCCGTTGTATGTATCTAAAATACCTTAAAAAATTTTGTACATACTGCTGAACAATCTTTTTTTGTTGTTGTGCACTTTACTGTTTTATTACTTGACATCTGTTCCTGTGATTTTTCTACTGAGATGTTTGTTAACATTACTTTAATAAAGAATACTACATGAAATAAAGTGTTTTAAAAGTCTAAATAAGTGTTAAATAAATACGTAAATGTTGTGCCTCTACTTAGCGGATTCTCACATATCACAGTCCGTCTTGGAACGTATCTACCGCGATAAACAAGGATTCACTGTATTTACTACAGGAACAGAACGACTTTGAATTGTACATGTACATCTATGTAACTGAATAGATCCTTTCCTAACCTGTATTTTAACACCAGCAACTTTGCTGATTAAAACTTATAAAAATTATGTCTGCTTAGAGCAGCCCTAGCGGTGGAAAAAAATCCGCAGAATAGCCAGCCGCACCTTTGTATAAGCCGCATGGTTCAAAACATAAGAAAAAAATAGCGGCTTATAGTCTGGAAAATACGGTAATCTTTATAATTAAAAAAATAATCTCTTTCTCTAGAATAGGACTTGGCCGAGGACTGAGCCTTGTAGAACCCCGTATTTAACTCTATATCTGGGTGACGAGACTCCTTTGACATTGAACAAGGTGAAAGCGATCGGACAGATGTTGACCTAAACCATTCTAATGCTTGTCCAGAAACCCAACTTAGTTTTCCAGCCTTTCTATTAGCATATTGTGGTCTATGGTATAGAACGCAGCACTGGGATCCTGCAGAATACCAAACAGATATTCTCATTATTGAGACTATTAAAAGATCTATAACTAATGCAATAATTATTATAAGGATTACATTTTTATGATATAATATTATACATATAATATTACATGTATTATAAATGTAAATATTAAGACTGTAATTGATGCAAATATTACATGATGTTATAAATACAATGCAAGTCCAAAATGTGTCCAAATTGTTACGTTTTTGAATATTATTTAAGTAGATATTTTACTGTTGCAGAGAACAAAAATGTTTTGGGAAAAACAGTATGAAATTTTAAATGTTCAGTACAATACAAATACAATTTTTTCATGACAACGTAAATAAGAAAAATCTTGATTCGTCATCTTTAGACGTTACAGTTTGACACTTTCAAAGTTGAGTTCCCTTTTTCAAAGGTAAAAATAAACGTAAAATCTACTGTTGAAGCAGCTGAAAACTAGCTGGAGTTTGTGTGTTATATCATATAAGTACTATGGAAGCTTGGAAGCTCAGTTGAATAGAAGCCGAAAATGTGAGGACTTTTGAGTTTTTCTTGTGTTCAAACAGCAGAACAAGGTGTTTGTAAACCTATGTAACATATTTCGGAGTAACAATTCATGTTTAATTCTAATGTCACAATTAACGTTTCTGTGTTTAGATAAACACATCTGATAGAATTCTGATTCATAGCCCAAGTCAAATCAAGATAACCTCGTGTGTTTAAAATGTTTTACTGTATTGTCCAAAAACACCATAAAAACCATACAGTGTTTTTGCTGTCTGGCCTTGTAGGTGTCATCTTACAAAGATGGAACTTCCTGTTGTGGAACCGTTTTCATTTTATTTTAATCTTTAACAAACTTGCCACAGTATTCACTCGAACATCTAAAAGTTGTAAAAAAAAATGTACCCAAATTATGAGCGTCACATTCTTTAAAACCGATTGAATCCACTAATCAAATGATTGTAAGAGATGCAAGTGATTGTCTGAGTTTGAGCTGTGGTTTTATTGGTCACCAGTGCGGATCCGGTCCCTCCAGGAGCCTCTTTCCCAGCAGGACATCTCCGTCCAGGGGCCACGGTGCAGCCAGTAAGAGAAATGGAAAAAACAGAAGGGCGTAGCAAAGATACCCACACACACTCACACACACATCTCAGATTTTCATTCCTTCAGTTTCAGATAATTTATTTAATCTACTGTATATGGTATATGTTTTTGTGTATAGAACATAATTTGGTGATTCTGTGTTGTGTACAGACCATAATTTGAGACACATTTTTACATACATATACAGTACTGTATGTATGTATATATATATATGTGTGTGTGTGTGTGTGTGTGTGTGTGTGTGTGTGTGTGTGTGTGTGTGTATAAACCATATTTAGAACCCCCCTGATTTTTCAGGCAAAATCAATAAAAAAAAAATAATTTTTTGTATTTTTTTATTAACAATACTGGTTCGATTATGTTAATATTCTCTTATAAATAAATGTTTAAAAATTTTTTTAACAAAATTTAAAACAAACCTAACTTGTCACTCGCATCAATTTTTATTACTTTACTTGAATAATAGATAACAAAAAGTCGATTCTAGTGGTCAGGACTTCATTTCCCCAGATCCTTTGCTCACCATTAAGACTCTGCACATGCACTGAGCAATTGTTTCAAGCTCAGGCCTGTTTCAAGCTCTCTGTTTATCTGACGCGTGTGAAGAGGACGGATTATTATCCCTTGTGCAGCGACCAAGCGTTTTGATTGTGTCTTTTCGACTTTCTTGTGAGGTTAGCTTTAGCTTAGCATGCTGCATAGAGGATTGCAATAAAGCTATTGCATGCTTCATAACTGGTTTACAGTAAAGAGAAACGAAGCAGGATGTATACAATGTACAATGCAAGTTGTTATGGGTGGCAGAAATATTGGTTATTGGATTTAAGGAGTGTATATGTTAGTAGAGTGTGTAAATATACAAATACACATTGATATTTACGTGTGTGGGTGTGCGCGCATACCAACACACACACAAACACGTATATGTATATATTAATTCAAATGTTTATGTTGTGCAAATAAAACCCATGTGCAATATCATACCAATTCAAATATTTTTAAACTGTGAAAACGGGTCAATTTGACCTGAACATAATAAGAGGGTCAGAGGTGTAAAGTACTTAAGTAAATGGACTTCGTTATTTTATGTTTTTGTGTTAGTATGTTTTTGACTACTTTGTATATGTACCGAGTATCAAAAATATATGCAACTTTTACTCTCTACTCCACTGCATTTGTGATTGAGCATCTGCACTTTTCACTCCACTACATCTGAATGGTCACTTACAGTTACTACATTGCGTAACGGTAAGTCATTTATACCGCGCTTAATGTGTTGGGCAGACGAGGCGATATTGTATTGTAATGTATAACATGTATTACAATGTTACCAAGTCAACAACTTTACAAAGCAGCTTTTTTTTGAAGATGAATAAAACTACAGCCCCTCTTTGAGACTAATTGGTCACTCAGAATCACAGCATGGTCAGATCAGAATAATTTTTATTTTTTTGCACATTCGACTTTGAGTTTTTTATTTATTTTGTTCTACCATTTTTGAAACATTGACATGTTAAACTTTGTTTCAGTATTATAAAATAAATGAATGGATAGTTCTCTCATGAATAATTTTAAATAACATTTTTTATTAAATTCTTTGCTACTTTGACTCAAGTCTTTTTTTTTTTAATTTTAGACTTTTTACTTGTATTGAAGTAACTTATGCATTAAGTATCCATACTTTTACTCAAGTATGGTTGTCTGGTACTTGAAGAGGGTTAAGATTATATTAATATTGATTAAAAATCAATCTCTACCACCTCTAGTAAATATGTTTGACCTAAACCGAGATAAAAACAGCTCAGTGCCTCTGCTTTATAAGCAATGTAAATAAAGAGTATTTTCACGTTTAAACCCTAATTTAATTAAATATAATTTCATAATGTTTATTAATGTGTTGTTTGTTCTAGTTCCAGTGCAGACTCTTCAAATCACAGAGTTATTTCGTGAGTTCCCTTCATTTCTGCAGCCGAATTGTTGATGGTGAAGCTGATGAGTAGCACAGATGGAAGAGTCCCAACAGCACGGCAGTAAATCATCTCTAATGAATGAAAGGTCAACCAGCTCTTCATCCTGGCATATAAATATCTCTGACCAGAGACGTGGTGTGATCCGGAATCCCAGGAGAGCCGTGGAATTCTTGCTTTTGTCTCCAGAGGATTTATACACAAATAAATCTTCCACTCCACCAAAAGTGGCTCGTGTCTTCTGTTCACGCGGAGGGAAGAAGTCCAACAACAAACTTGTCAAACAAATGAGAGCTTAGAGGAAAAAAAAGGAATCTTCCGTTAATCCACTGTCTGCCTGTCACAATTTCATCCGACTGTATGTTAAATTATTTTTTTAGAACAGAAAAAATTCAAAGATACTGTAAAACTAACAAAACTGTAAGTTAATACACAAATTTTAAAATAAGTGTAAGCATCATATTTTATCCATAATTTCATGGTCTAGTAAAAATGCCAAAAAACTAGTTTCAGTTGTCTTTAGTATTATGGTATATTAGTTATAGTACGTATTATGGTATTGTGCATTTGTTTTGTGCAAAGTATTGTAAAAAAATTGTAAATTATTTTTTACACTCTCTATATATGATCAATCAATCTTTTCATAGATTGTTTGCACTTTTTGCTCTTTTGGTCGTATTGATTCATTTAGTTGTATTTAGAGTCTGTGTTCCATGTCTTAAGCTGCTAGTTCTCTTTATGTTTATGTTAGTGTTAAGTGTCATAAAAATTTCATTGAATTAATTTTTCTGACGGCCTTTCGTGGCCTCCTCAAGGTCACCTTACAGAGTAGGACATCATGAGCCCCTTTCACACAGCAATGCCAGAAAAATGCAGGAAAAAAAGACTTCAACAGAAAATACTGTTCACACAAGCGCTACCATTCCTGCATTTTACTGGTAAAGAATTATTCACACAGCATTTTCAAAATCCCGGTATTCTCTTCATACTGCAGAGCCTATTGGGCGGTGCTATGCGGGGGCAGAGCTACTGGTCGGTCCGAATGGGAGCAATTTTGAATTTTGATGGCAGACTTCCTGTTGGTTTGGCCGAGTCGACCCTATAGGCTTTTTTGCTTACCCCAACATGGTGAATATGTGAACTGGTTTTCGTGAGTCTGCGATGAAAAAAGTGACTTTTGGGTTCCTATAGAACCAAGGTATTTTCACAAGAAATGTGATTTGACCTGTTCAAGGGGGAATATTTGGCCTCCTTTTTGGCAAAAAAACAAATAATAATAATAGTCACTCACCTTTGGTAAGGCGAGTGTCTAAATACGTGCCGTATTATTGTGCCAATAACTGTCCCGCATTGATTCAAAAAGGACGTTCAAAAGCTTAGTCTAGACTTCTTTAACCATTAAACTCCTGTAGATTAGAAGAAGCAATTTATCTACAAGAGTTGGCAGGAGTACAGGAGACGCTAAAAGTGGACGAGCCGTTTTGTAAAATCACATAAAACTTCAGAGCCCGAGAACATCAACGAATGATGTGCGAAAAGCTGTCGAATACGGAAACAGTGGAGCTCGGCGGGGTCGGGGTCTGTGCCGTGTTTATTTGTGTCATCACTCAAGAGCGACTGTGGTTGTTGTAACTTTACACTGGTTTTGGAGCACGATGAGTCTGACATACACACCAGGCAGGGTGGGCTGCTGATGACGGCAGACAAGCCAGTCACCGAGTGTCACTGGAGCGGAATTCCCAGATGATTAATCATATCCTGCCTTTCCCAGTGCTGTGCTAATCAACGCCGACATGCAAAAACAAGCAAAAAATGTAATGTTAAATATTTGTATAAAAATAACAATATCACAATAGCGTAAAAAGCACGCTATTATGGTGTGGCTCAATAATTTTATGATGATCAGATACAGTGGAATACTTAAAGTACTTGAGTAAATTTACTTTTTTTTGTAAAAAAATCTTTGTACTTGTACTGAGCATAGAATCAACTTTTACTCTCTACTTTACAACATTTGTGGTTTACTTTACATATCTACTTCGGTACATTTGAATGGACACTTACCGTTACTTGATACGCCGTGATTGTGCGCGACACGTCTTTTCACGTAATTTCTTGAGTGGACGAGANTGGGTGAAAGGTCACCAAACATGTCCTAAAGCTATTTAAGTTCTGGAATTAATTTAAGATTACTGGATAATCAGGTTTGCATTTAAATGTTAAAGACGTATTCATGCAGATTGACAAAGTGAGCGAAATATTCGAGTAGAATGTTTTGGGAAAAAAAACATGGCGCGGAATGCTAATGTAACCCAGTTAATCGTCAAATAAAACATGAATTCTTACCTCCCCGTTAAAGGCGTTTACGGCATCCATGTCGAGAAGTGTTTATGAACCGAATATTGTAAAATGTATCACTTCAGAGCCAGAAAAACATTTGCAAATGTTATATTTGCGACTAGGCCGCGTAAGGTTGCCACACGGAACCTAGACTCAAACGACGCTAAGTTGATTTTCCGCAGAAAACACAAAATGATCCTCAGCGCCGCCTGCCGACCCGGAAGAAGATCGATTGCTAATGCATTTTGCTTTTTATTTAGTGACACATTCTTCAATCATGTGCTCGATTTTTTCCAATACAATTGTAGATTATAAAATTAACTATACATTAACAATTATACATTGGTTATTACAATTCAAACTCGTGAACAAGAGTATATTGTTCAGTTCTGCTTATTTATAAACCGCTTTTCCTAGTCGTACATTTTTTCACATAATAATAATAATAATAATTGAACCTTTATTAGTCCCTCATGGGGAAATTTTTTCTCTGCATTTAACCCATCCGATCAGACACGAACTCGGAGCAGTGGGTATATACTACAGTATACTGATTTTAATACTATGTGTTAATGTATTCGTGTGCACAATTGTCATTGGTGCACACGAATACATTAACATGCAGGGATGCTTTTCAATGCTTTTAAACTGAAAGCAGAAGTGACTTTTATTTTGTATTGTTCAACCGGGCGATTGTGTGACGTTTGTGACAAGCCCCACCCCTTGAATTGGATCAGACCCCTGTGATCAGCAGCCACCATGCCGACTGTCAGCGTTAAAAGAGATCTGCTCTTTGAGGCTCTGGGTCAAAAATACAGTGAGAATTTTATTATTGCTTTAGCCGATTTTGTTATTAGTAGTAATTAGCTTTGCCTTTTTCGATCCAACTTAAACGTGTGTTTTCCATTGGCTCATTGATTGCATCAGATTTAAATGGTTATCATTTGTACAATTAATAAATACTGTTTTGTAAAATGTTTGATTTGTGTATTTTTTTACATTTTTGAGATGCTTGACTTAGCTTATCCTTTCGTTCTGCGATGTTTCATATTTCTTTTAGTAAGTCCGACGTAAAACTAGAAGCATGTTGATGACGTCACAGTCCTAGTGGCTGACATGTATTTTGTATTTTCTTATAAGCTGACGAAGAGTTTGACGAGCTTTGCTTCGAGTTCGGCCTAGAGTTGGACGAAATCGTGAGTCAAATGTTTTCATATTAACATGGTTAATACATTAATAAATAATACATAGTCTTTAACGTATATTTCTTGTAGAACGTCATGAATTTTGTTGAAGTCATAGTTTTTTAAATGAATCCTTAAATGTTCATTAATATTTGTGTTAATGCTATAAACCTGAAATCCTAGACATCAGAGAAGGACATCATAAGCCGTGAACAGGGCGATGAGAAGGCAGAGGGAGCGTCGGACGTTGTGCTGTACAAGATCGACGTTCCAGCCAATCGCTACGACCTGCTGTGTCTAGAAGGTCTCGTCAGGGGTCTGCAGGTCTTCAAGGAAAAGTAAGACCCACTCTAGTAATCTACATCCTAATAAACTGCCCATTTAAATTGCTTTATTTTCAGGTTAGAAGCTCCACGGTACAAGCGTGTGAGTCCGGCGAACGGAGCAGACCCCCAAAGACTGGTCATCACCGAGGAGGTAAACACCACCTTCTGATTTATCTAATACATTACAAAAACAACATGAGATAATACTGGCATCATTTTTCAAAGACATCATCCGTGAGGCCGCACGCTGTGGCCGCTGTGCTGCGAAACATCACCTTCACTCAGGAGCGTTACGACAGCTTCATAGAGCTGCAGGAGAAACTGCACCAGAACATCTGCAGGTCTGTGAACACACACCCACGAGTCCACGCCCCGGCCGTAACGCTTCTGATCCCATCAGGAAAAGGACCTTGGTTGCAATCGGAACTCATGACTTGGACTCCATTTCTGGTCCGTTCACCTACACGGCCAAAGCACCAGGAGAGATTCGCTTTAAGCCGCTCAACCAGAGAAAAGAGTTCACCGCCACCGAACTCATGAGCTTCTACAAGGTCAGCTTCCAGTGTCACCTTCATGCTTTTTTACACATGGTACAGTAAAAGATGGTTCATCAATTCATCAATCTCTAGTGTTTCTCACAAAAAACAAGCCAGTCAGCATAAATCAAGAAAGAACTGTCCTTTGAAGTGAACGTAAAATAAAAAAAAAAACAAAAACAAAAGATGCCGGCTTGTAGCACACAGTCATAATGTAACGAGTAGCGGTAAGTGTCCATTCAAATGTAGTGGAGTAAAGAGTACAGATAATCAAAAATGTAGTCAAGTAGAAAGTAAAAATCGCTTGTATTTTTGATACTCAGTACAAGTACAAACTAGCCAAAAATGTATAAGTAAAGCAACAAAGTTCATTTACTCAAGTACTTTACACCACTGCTTTTGAGTGTCACAAGTTCATTGGCCAAAGAAAGGATTCACGACTATTGTTTTGTGTCCATTTTTTGATAATTTATGTGATGATATAACATACACACGTTTTGTGTTTCAGACTGACAGCCATCTGAGACATTACTTGCACATCATTGAAAGCGAGCCGCTCTATCCCGTCATCTATGACAGTAATGGGATCGTCCTCTCCATGCCTCCCATCATCAATGGTGAGTGAAGTCGTATTGAACCACACACACATTAACTTGAGGAGAGATACCGGGAACGTTACTACTATCCGTGCCGGAATATTCCCGAAACGAATTTCCCTTTTTCAAAAACAAAAACAGAACGCATTTGTCTGTTGACACGTATGTGCATGCAGGCAAGATACCAGTATTTTGCTGGGAATGTCTGTATGTGTGAAAGGGGCTAATGACATTTCACTTATTTTGTTCTCAGGCGACCACAGCAAAATCTCAATAAACACAAAAAACGTCTTCATCGAGTGCACGGCCACTGACCTCACAAAGGTGAGCACTTTGACACATCTAAACACACACACACACACACACCCACACACACACCTGAATTTAGAGCGTTTAAAACACGTCAGACAAACATGTTTTTTCTGCAGGCAAAGATTGTGCTGGACATGATGGTGACCATGTTTAGTGAATACTGTGAGGAGCCTTTCACGTAAGAGTCACGTTTAGCATTTCATACGTTCTGTATGATATTCATGATCTTGTTGAAAATTTAATTTAATGTGACAGGGTTGAGGAGGCAGAGGTTGTTCTTCCTGATGGAAGGTCGTGTCTGTATCCTGTAAGTCTTTTATACCCACTGTTCATTATTGTGTATTTTGTTTTTAATAAAATAATGTATTTCATTTATTTGAATTTTAATGAATTTATTTAAGATACTATGTCGTGTGTATTGTGATTTTTTTTTTTTTTTTTTTTTGTCTTTGCCAAAAGGAGCTGGCGTACCGGACAGAGATCCTCTCAGGAGACTTTATTAACAAAAAAGTCGGAATAAAGTAATTCTACAATAAATGTCACACTACAATTTTAACTCCTCCTTTTTCTTTCAAGCTAACTTTGATTTTGTGTTTTTTGGTTAGCAAATCGGCAGACTATATCGCTAAACTGCTGACTCGTATGTGTCTGAGGTCAGAGGTCACCGGAGTGGGAAAAGAGATCAGGGTGGAGATCCCTCCCACTCGTTCTGATGTCATCCATGCATGTGATATCATGGAGGATGCTGCCATAGCATATGGCTTCAACAACATCGCCCGGACCACCCCTCGAACTTACACTGTAGCCAATCAGGTGAGAGATGGGTGTCTCAGGTTATTACGGATCATTATTTTACTAATTGTGTGTGTGTGTTTGCAGCTTCCTCTGAACAAATTGACTGAATTACTGAGACAAGACTTGGCTGCTGCAGGCTTTACTGAGGCCTTGACCTTTGCTCTGGTATGAACCGGATTTTTCCATTATATTCCAGCTATTCAATNCATCACAATAATTAATATACAAACACACAAAGGTTTATTATATTAAAATAACGTCTTGATTTAGAAATAACCATGGGTCTTTTCCCTTTCCAGTGTTCACAAGAAGATATTGCCGATAAACTTGGGAAAAACATTGCTGAAATCCCAGCTGTGCACATTTCCAACCCAAAGACAGCTGAGTTTCAGGTTTGCGTAGACCTACTGAAAACACACAATATTTCTGCATAAATGTAAATTACGCTTACACAAGTCAGTGGTATCAGATGAAGCAACAATACCGGTCTTGACCTCTAGGTGGCGCGCACTTCTCTTCTCCCCGGCCTGCTGAAAACCGTGGCTGCTAACAGGAAGATGCCTCTTCCTCTCAAGCTATTTGAGATTTCTGACGTCGTCCTGAAGGATCAGACCAAAGGTGTGGAGATTCTTAAGATGCTTTAAATGTTTGTATTACTAGTGAACAGTCCCTGAACTCATCTCTCCTTGACAGACGTTGGTGCTCGGAATAACCGCCGGCTTTGTGCGGTCTACTACAACAAGAGCCCTGGTTTTGAAGTCATCCATGGGCTTCTGGACCGGGTCATGCAGCTTCTGGATGTCAAGCCAGGCCAAAAGCAAGGATACTACATCCAGACAGCAGAAGGTGGGTTATATAAAAACCAAAGCAGTGTAAAAATGTATAGAAATTCTGAAAAAATATATTTATATATACCGTAATACCTGTATGTGTTCACATTAGATATTGATGACATTCAAAAATATGAATGTTCTGTAATTGTTGTGTATTTTGTGGAAATATTTTGTGTATTTTCCTCCAGATTCTACTTTCTTCCCCGGACGCTGTGCTGAGATCTTTTCGCACGGCACAAGCATTGGGCACCTCGGGGTCCTTCATCCAGACGTCATCAATCGTTTCGAGCTGACCATGCCTTGCTCCGCCATAGACATCGACATAGAGCCGTTCCTGTGAGGTCATCGTGCAAATAACCTTAGCCACACCCCCTGTCTCTCTCTAGACTCTTCCTCTGTCTACATTTCCCAGGAATCATTGGATTGTCAAACATTTTAATAAAGCTGCTTCACCATGTAGGTCAGACATGAAACTTGTGTCCAGAACTTTATTTTTATTACCAAAAAGACATCTAGGTTAAGTGAATTTGTCTTGTTTTAGTGCTTGTGAATTAGGTTAAAGTGTGTGTTTATCTGTTAACATTTAGTTTGCAAATATGAACTTTCAGTAATGGTATTAAAAATGAAGGTATATTACCTTTTTATTTATAGTTTTACAATATATACATTTTATCATCCAATGAATATAGCTGTATAATACAGTAGTGCTTATTTAACAAAGAAGAATTTTGCAATTAAAAGAACACTTTTGTACAGTATGCTTGCGCCCATGCACAAAAAAAAATGTATAAGTCTTGATTTTATTTGTGATGTGTTTAATATATGTATGAAACTTTTAATTTGTTTGACAAATGTTACAGTTTACAATTCCGTACAGAAAAACCTTATAAAAGCATGTAATCATTGTAAAACTTCTATTGAGCAATGACCGTGGCCTGCCTTCTTGCTTCAGGCCTCTTTCGTTTACACCAGTGAATGATGAAATAAAGGTGTGTTTACCTGTTGAAGAGCAGCGGAGGGTTAAAGTTCACGTCTAGGGTGTGTTGTTTTTGTCTCTTCATGCTCCAGACACCAAAAGTGCTAGTAAACCTGTTCCACTCTTGTTTTCCTTAAGTCCTCGTGTAAAATGTTAATCCCTGTGGAGTGTCAAATACAGTGAGTTAATTTTGAGTCTGAGCAAGTTTAGGTGCGAGATACAGGTCAGAAGCTTATCATTCGCAAGGTTTGTGTTTCATATCAGTGAGATGTTTGTTTGAGCAGGTGTGTGTGTGAGAAAAAATAAGACTGCATATACTTTATATTTACACGTATACTGTGTGTGTACCTATAGAATACATATGTATTTCAACATACACAGCAAACCCAATAATCACAGATTGACTAAGAACACAAAGTCAAAGTAAAGCCAGTGCTTGTGTTCAAACGTATGTTTTTAAAAATCAGAAGCTAAATATATACTGGAATTTTGATGAAAGCTCATCTTATTTAACCTAAAGCAACCTTGTTTTAGGCTGCGTATAGTATCTTTACCTTGATTATATGCTGTGTGTAATCAGATTCAATGGCATAAGTGAACAGAACAAGTTTGTGGAAAGTGGCGTCTTGTATTTCCATGTACTGTATAGTGACTCGCTGTAATCCTGAGTGAATAGAGTGGTATCAACAGTGCAGAGGTGTGTTCCGTGTGTAAACTTCAGGTTTATGAGCGACAATGATTAGTCTGTTCAGAGTTACGTTTAACCCTAAAACCAATAACACCTTATAGACACAGCATGAATAACGGGCCAATACAATCACCTTATATTATTGCGTTTCATTTTTGAATACATTGTCAAACACATACAATTATGGAATATGAATACATTCATTTGTATAATGATATCACAAGTGCATGTGGATAATGTGCTGGCATTTATTCATTTCCTTCAAACCTTTAGCGAAAGACTCATAAACACTCACAAATGCAGCTGTAGTAGAATCAAGTTTTGTATTAATAAACACAATTCTTCCCGTGGTAAAAAAAAAATACTAGTGAGAGCAATTCACTCATTTAAAGTCCCATAATGGCAAACAGTCGGTTCACCATGATACTATCAACCAGTCCCATAGTCAAGTATGTGCTGAATTTATACGGGACTTCAATCTCCTTCCTCTTGCGAGCATCCTCATCGCTCACAGAAGCTCCGTAAGCCCAGCAGAACAGCCGCAGCGCCACCCAGCGCATCGTCTGCCGGGTCAGAACCAGAATCCCCACCCCGACCAGGAAACGGGCCAATCCCAGGCCGACGACCACGGGAGTCAGAGTGGGCAGGTCCACGGGAAAAGGACCGGTAAGGTTAAAAGTCAATCCCAAGCGCTCATTCAGCCAATATCCGATTGAACTTCCAGCACTACATGCCAGAATAATAGTGGTGTCCCCCCGTGTGGTGCTGTAGTGGTCCAGCTCAGGATACTTATAACACAGGACGAGGGGCAAAACCAACGCCAACACCGGGGACAAGGGGCTGTGGAGCTGAAAGAAGTCAATGGCCCCCCAATACGGGTAAGAAACCACCAGAATGACGGCTGAAATCACAGCTCCACAAATCACATCCTACAGGGAAACAAAGGAGATATAAACGGTGTTTGTACATTAGAATTCAACACATTTATCATACAATTTCATATTAAAGAAATGCGTATAAAAACACTAAAACACTTTTTACCTATGCAGTTTATACTGTACAATATAGATATATGTATAAATGCATAGGTTAAATGGATGGACAGACAGAAAACACTAAGTAATGTATAAAAACACAAAGAAGAGGAATAAG
Source organism: Paedocypris carbunculus (assembly GCA_028128575.1). NCBI lineage: Eukaryota > Metazoa > Chordata > Actinopteri > Cypriniformes > Paedocypris > Paedocypris carbunculus. The sequence goes on from SOMO01000063.1 coordinate 423,255, forward strand.
CTGGCAAATGGCCGAAGTTTCCCTTCAGAAAGACCAGACCTTAATAAAGCAACCGAGTGATCATCCAGACTATATGAATTATCCAAGAAGATGAATGTTTTATAATCAAATGCAAAAGTGCACATCAAAGTTGAATGTCTCTCTCCGGGTCCAGACTTACCAGAGCCGAGTGCATGCCGGTGTACAGACGACTGAGACCCACCAGCGCAGACATCAGCACGGCCGCGGCCAGTCCCGCTCCAAATGGGAACTAATATTACAGAACAATAAACGCTTGAAAACCCCCAAAATATTATTCACATCATTAAGCTATTGCCAAACCCAAAACAGGATCGCCAAGCTATAGTGACCATTATAAAGTATTGTGAAAAAAAAAAC
>SOMO01000063.1:443865-459338 GCA_028128575.1 Paedocypris carbunculus
TTTTTTTTTTACTTTTTCAGAATTTCTTTGTGTTCACAAGCGGATTCCTGCTTTTTCTGCTTCCCTTTTGGAGCCATGGTGATGAAAGTGTGAACACTGAAACTCTTGCACAAATTATAAGCTTCTTTGAGCAGAAGTACGTCTTTTTGTTATTCTGTAAAAATTGTGAAAGTATTTCTAAATCTTGTTATTAGCACACACCTTTGAAAGAAGTAAAGAGAAGATTTACAAGAAACAAATTGAGAAATTAACACATATAAGAAAATGTTATGTAGCTTGTTAGATTTACCTACATTAAATTGTCTTCTAAATGTTTTGCAGTTACAAAATAATAAACTCTGAAGATGGATCTCCCCGTCAGTATGCAGTAGCTATCAACGTGCCCAAATACCAATGTCAAAGCAACTTTAGACCTTCAAATAAAAACTTTCTGCAAGACGTCACTGCAGAAATTGTCAGGACCACCATTAGTGATGAATCAAAGGGTCTCTACCCTGGCTCTCCAGAAGAGATAACTCAGCTCATCGCAGCAGGAACCCAAAAAATTAAGAAAAAAGGCGGAGATGTCCGAATTCATTCAGAAGATCTTCTACTGAATCCTGTAAAAACCTCTTTAATGGCAAACCTCTTAAACTTAAGAAAAGACGATAGCTGCTCAGTTTTCTTCTCATTTCATTCCCCCTGTCTCAATGGCTGCCTCAATTTAAAAAAACCATTGCGCAACATTCTTGAAGCTTTGAAAAACTGGAGCAATCACAAAAGTATTAAAGCATTTGCCTTTAAAAATATCTGGAAGTTTGACGTGAACAGAACAGTTGATTTGTTGTCCAGACTTAAAACAGTTATGAATAACATTCCCGTCTATCGCTGTGTAGATGAAAACACTTGTTACAACTGTAAAGATGGAAACACTGAGATCAATCAAAATTGCCTTTCATAAAATAATGCATCATAATTAGCAATTGCAGTAACATTTGCCAATAAGTTGATTAGTAACTATTAGTAATGATTAGTAATTCACTATGTGCTATATAAAAGTAAAAATAATTCAAAGATAATGCTTTCTTGAATTAAACAGTATTGCATTAATATTGTGATTTTTTTATTACAAGCCTGCCTGTGTCACGATCCTCGGTGCAGAACCGGAGAGCCCGAGATCATAGTGCACAAAACACACATTTAATAACAAAAACTCACATTAACTCGGGACAAAGTCGGAAACAGGCTGGTGCAACATCAATGACAGACAAGGTCTCAAACACAGGTGGCAACTTAAATACAAGACTAACAACTGCAAACCCAGGAAGGGAACAACACACAGAATCCTGGCTTTTGTAGTCCGTACACCAGTCCATACACGTGACAGCCTGCTTGTAGACTTCACATGACCCGGATTTCACATTCACAGCTGACTTTTATTTGGTGTTAATCACAGTCACTATATAGTCTCCCGATTGTGTTTCACTCCTTGTCTGGTTTCGTCAATGTATACCTGTGTTCACATCTTTGTATCCATGTGTTGGACCGACAGACCCCTGTGACTTACCTGTGTTCCTAGCATTCCTGAGTAATTCCAAAGTCAGTGAATGAGTTTCCTGACTGAATCCAAGACCTTAGAATCTCAGTGATCCTGAGTATTTCCCGAGTTCTGTTTTACAGTTTCCTGGTATATTCCAGTCTTTGTGTTCAGTGTCAGTGTCCATTTAAACCATCTGTAAACCCTTTCCCTGTGTGTGGTTCCCTACGTCACTCACGCTCCTCCCCCAGGACGTGAGTGTGTGGCATTTTTATTTATTTATTAATTTTTTAATAACAGATTTCTGAAATCTTGTAGAAGGAACTTTTATTTTGGCGGTGACCTAACAATTTAAGAGTATGGGTAGAGTAATTTTGGAGTGATCAGCTCTTGGAGATTTTGAGATATCAGTCCAGTGACACATTTGTGTGTTAACAGACTATTTTAAAATCTCACAAAACTGATTTGGGAAGCTTTGTTCATGTTGATATTTGGGCACTGTTTTGGATACATTTTGATTTTAGCTATGATGTTGGTATGAATACAACGAGTTGACTACAATAGTCTGGTTTGGAGAATACGTATCTCTACATTTGGGAGGGTTCACAGAGTTTGAATACATTGCACAGAAGGTAGAAGTATGTTTTACACAGTTTTGCTACGTGACAGCCTGGCCATCTACAATTAACTGTTATACAAGATATGAGATGATCATATGAGATATAAAAAGAGACACGTGACCAAAAAAAAGGACTTTTAGGAAGTTTTAGGATGAGCTGCCACAAACTGTAACAGAGCTAATGTTAAAAAAATTCTTAGTTCTTAAAAATTAATAATACTGTATATTATTTAAAGCGTACAAGAATATTTTAATAAATAATCAAATACCTTTACATTTTGCTAAAGAAAAAAAATTATAATTAACAGATCACTTTCAGGATTTTTTTACCACCAATAACCTCCACATTTGTATTGTAACGCCCTCTAGTGGATTGCATCGACATGTCGCACTATTTCATCTACGGTATTTCACAAATTAGAGTCAACGACACAAAACAGTAAAACAAAAGAGGCGTGGTTAACAAGTAGGCGAATCTTCTGAAATAGCATCACCTCATCTTCCAAATATTCATTTTTCGTAGCGTTGCTTCACCTTGCCTGCAGGAATTTAGTATTTATTATGACTTGTGTGTTCTGACAATGAGCAATTAGCCTTGGGATTCAATCAATATTTTAAAATATAATTGTCTTACACATCATTTATAATTTCAGCATGAAAGTCTCTGAATATAACATCAATGACTTTTTACTGTTTGTTCAATGCTTTCCGGCATTAACATTGTCTCAAAGCAGCTTTGTTTTCATTCCATGATCAATTATCAACTGTTTATCAATGGTGAATGAAGGGATGTTCTAATTGGTTCTTGATGAATGAATAAACTGTGGATGCCCCAGCTTTTTCTCAGTGAGCTGGTGATGCGTGAAGGTCCTCGCTGGTCCTCTGAGTCTTGCTGTGTATATTTGTATAAATGTCTGTAATAGTGTAATAATGGGATGAATCACGAGGGGTACCAAGCTCAGCAGATGGTCTGAGATTGAAGGGACAAAGACTCTTTCATAATAGTAATCCTCACTCCTCTATTTTCAACATTTTGTTTACTTTTTTACAAAGAACAAATGAACTAATAAAAACATTATGATCTTATCTTGTTCTTCAGCTTAAATTGGAAAGGAGCATTTAGACAGCNTGTATATGCTTTGTATGTACACAAAGGTAGTCCTAAAAATATGATCTGTACACAAACACGACACATTAGCTGTTGTTCTTTACTGATTGCTAAAAAAGAAAGGTATGTAACAGAATGGTAAATAAAACAGTTATGTTATAATAATTGACCTTGTTGCATCAGGACCCAATATAAAATACGGTATATTGTGATTTATATGAATGCAGATGAGGGTCACATGTATTGAGATTTTAAAACTGTGAAAAATGTTGACATTGTGAAAAAGTTGCATTATTGTCTATAAGGGCAATGAGAAAATAAACATAATGCGAAAAGGACTGGAAGTAAAGATGTTCTCCATTGTTTTGTTTTAGTGCAAATGTGTCAAACATTTGCAGCCTTATTTGGACCACCACGTAACTTCACCCAGATCGCAAGATACTTTACAATGGAACTGTTCTTAATAGTATTAATTGGCACGGCAATAGAATTGCCTTGCATAAATTATAATTGTATAATTTGTAGCATTAATAAAGAACACTTTTAAAAATTTAAATTTTCTGCATGATGTTCATATTTCGTGGGCTGTGAGTTCAAGGCCTGCTTAGACCCAGCACCACCATTAACCTACTACACAACTGGTTTTATAACTGATTTTAACTGGTTTCTCTAATTTAAGGTCTGTTCCCATTATAGACCAGTGGGGGACTTATTTGTGGCTGTGTTTGGTATGGGATTTCTCTCCTAAATATCCCCCAGTCAAAGTTCCTGTTGCTGAAGTGGCAAATAGTCTTTGCTTCTGTTAATATCTCTTCTTCATATGAATATGAGAGTGTAAACTGTGATGTCAGAGTGGATAGATCCAGCTAAGCTAAAAATACCCATGAATGAAATGTTGTTTATCTTGTTGGAGAAGATTCTTGAAAGTAGGAGCTTTTTAATTACGTCAATGGGTGTGGTTGTTCAAATCTTCTTTCGTCTTAATTTAGAATGTTGCACAATAAATATGTCCAATAGTTTGTCAAAGTCTTTTGAACATTTAATGAAATGAGAATGTCTCCTCAATCGGAGGAAAAAGATTGTACATCCTAGCCTCTAGTGTTACCTCAGAAATAACCACAGTAAGACGGAACATGTCGACACTAACATCAGTCTGAGGAAATTTTACCCAACTCCTGAATGCAGAATTTATTTAGCTGTGAGATGTTTGAGGGGCTTCTCATACATACAGGCTCCACAGCATCTCAACGTGATTCGAAACTAGACATTGTCCTTTCCAGGACTCTCCATTCCTCATTTTCAACCAGCCTTTGAAATTTTTAAAAGCCGATTTTAAAATTCAAGGTGAATTTTTTTTAACGGTGCACTGCTGCCAATCTCTAATATTCATAGTTAGCATGGGCATCTTTTCTTGGAGCGTCTTCTTCTCTAGGGTCCAGATAATCAATAAAAGTTCTGATATTCAGCATACTCCATACTCCTTCATCCATTGTCAGTCTGGCCTTGACCTCTACTTTCTTAACAAAAGTTTCATCCTAGCACACCAAATACACTTGTGCGTTTTTTTCCTGATGAGTATCAAAGTATCACTAAGGTTGTTGAACTGCAATTTTTTCCTGAAAGCTTCTGACCGCACTTACCTTCATGCAACAAACATCTACTAATAGCCTGTGAAGTCCTAAAAGCCAAGCTCAGTTAATTTTATAACTGAGAATATAAATGCATTTACTGTTCTTCAGCTTTAGTTGCTTAGTTTTATTACTAAAATTGTTACGAGATTAAACAAATATGTACCGTATGAAAAATGATACAACATAGGTGAAACTTAAAAAAAAAAAAATCAAAATTAAATAAATACTGTATTAGAAACAAAAAGTAAAGACTGTTATCACTATCAAACATTGTTTATGGTTGTTTTATGTCCTTGTTGTACAGCACTTTGGTCGACCTTGGTTGTTTTTAAGTGCTATATAAATAAAGATGATTTGATTTGATTTGATTTGATTTGACAATGTTCCATTATCTCAAGCAAATCTTGGCAGGCAATTAAGTCTGAATTCTATTGTTAAAAAAAGTCTTCAATAATTGATTGAAAGTCTTCAATAATTCCTCAAGACTCACAATAGAACATATACGCTCTGATAATAGCACAACACAACTAGATGAAATGGTTTCTTTAAGACAGAGTGTGATTCTTTGTTTGCACAGAGGAAAAGTGTGTGATGAAGAGTGAAGAAGAGTGATCAAAATGTGCCATCATACACATTTAAAACATCTCAATAAATTAAATAAATGTACTGTACTTGAATACAGCTCTTTTCAAATCAAATGGTTTTTGTTTTACGCTGTTAGCAGATGTAAAGTGTTGATGTATTGAAACATTTAAGGTAAATTGAACCAAATATTGCGGAGTTTGTGTTTTTTAAACAATCAGTCTGGTGGATGGTGACATGCCTTTCTCTTTTGTAACGCTCATTACCGGTATTTCCCAGACTCAAATTATCTTTTTTTTTCATTTACTAACAGCCCAACAGTTTCTTGTGTAAGTGTTGTGAGTTATATAACAAAGTTGAGTAATTTGAGTTGATTCTGAATAAATACTTCCTTGTTTGTCATTTTCTTAGAGAAACTCGCAAGTCTCACTCGCAAACGTCGGCATCATGGTAAGTACTTCAGATAATATTTTGGAAGGATAAATTTAACTATGATAAGTATAATGCAAGTGTTATAATGAAAATTCAACAAATTTAAGCTTTAGTCCACACATTTATTTTAGTTTTAAATGAAGAAAATTTTTTTCCGAAGTGTGTGTGTGTGTGTGTGAGCATTTGAAAATGATTAATTATAATAAAGCTTTAGTTATCTTTCTTTCTNGTTGTGAGAACTTTGGAGAGACAGTAAGTAACTTTAGAGCACGCATAAACACAATAAGAACACCAATTATAAAAGTATTAAATATTACAAACATATAATCACTAATATCTTGTTTTCTCAGGTTGGGTAGCTTTGGACAGTATGCGATCGCATTCAGAGTCAGCAGTTACCAATGTCTGAAAGATTCCAAGTACTCGGGCCAGGAATTGATCACCAGAGACATAATAGATAAATTGAATACGGGTGCCGTGTATTCGAGCAATACCCTCGTTGCAGCAAAGTCTCAAGCACCAGAACATTCAGAGTTTCGGCTAAGAAACTATCTCCAAAATGTCTTAAACGTAGAAAACCAATGTGTGGTTTACTTCACCGTGAATTCACCTTGTCTTTCAACCTGCTTGTCAAATACCTCCCAATACAGTGTTAGGGAAAGTCTTCAACGCATAGACCAATATAATGGAATTAAAACCTTTGCATTTAAAAAAATCTGGAAACATGATAATCAAAACGATGTTGTTAATGTACTGAATACAATTGCTCCTAACTTACCATGTTATCTTTGTAAGCCAAACAAAGCTACATGTGATGTCCTATTGGGGAGTCCAGTGGTACGGGACATGGACTCGTGTTCTGCAACTAAGCGTCCTAGGGCGAGACACTGAACCCCACTTGCCCCCCAGGCGCCACGGCTTCGGCTGCCCACTGCTCCGGGTTGTGCGTGTGAAATGACCAAATTTCGACATGGTCCCTAGTGGCCACATTGGCAATCACACTCACTATAGGTGCTATAAAATAAATAAGCTTCAGTTTATGTGATTTTGCCCGATTTGTGTTTTACTGCTTGCTGTTTTGTAAACAGAATCAATTGTGCTTACACTTGCCTGGCATGCAGATTCCTGTTTAATCCAATTAAATACATGTTTTGGGGCATTTTTGTGCATTATTTCATACATTCAAACTCACAATTTAGAATTTGATAACAAATGCATATGACTTATGTATATTCATGTCAGCTTTTTTAAAGATGACTCTTTTAAAGAATTCTGTATGTATTCTTTTATTTGATGAGAATTATTAATGATTAATTGATTAGAAATATTATGAAGAATGGTAAGACTTTTGGAGACCAGAGCAGAATAGATAAAATTCAATTCAATTCAATTCAAAACATAAAAACAGGTGGACATTTCTGTTCCAGTCACACTTGCTCTCAAGAAAACAAAGACGTATAGAAGAGAAATACTGTAATAATAAAGACAAAATTAAAATGTACATCCACAGTAAATTTACAGTATGAATGCAAACAAGTAAATAAAGTAATTAAAAAATTCAAAAACCGATTTAAGTCAATAAAGATTGTACAGGAATAAAGTGCCAATGAAATTGAAAAGAGATTTAAAACAGTGATTAAACCAGCAGTAGTGGTTACCAATAAGTAATTAACATGTCTTGCACATAGTTGTCCTTGATTGCACATAACAAATCAACAAATGAGATGAACATACACTGCCCATAGAAAAGTGGAAGTCACTACATTCATGGAGAGGAGTTATACATGCAGCCTGGTACATGGGTATAAAGAATCTTCTGAAGCGTTCTGTGGAACACTTAGCAGCGATCAGTCTCTGGCTGTACTACTACCAGAGATTATACTAAACTACTTGCAAAAACTATGCAAAGATTGTGTCTAAACAAGGAATGGAAATATAAGTCACCAATGTGAAACATCTGCTTGTGAAACGTCTGTAAAATCTAAAGCAAAGATTGCAGAGTTTAATTATTATCTGAAGACATTTTTAGACACTAAAAACAACTTTTGTGTGTGAAACTGAGCAATCAGAAGGTCCAGTTAGCATGCATTTAACTAGTAAAACAACATTTCTTTTGTAAATAAATTTTGTGTGTCACATTAAAAACATGTGATTATACTTTTCCTTAAACACAAGCGTTTCGAACGCTGTACTTAAAGCAGGATAGACTTTAGTCTAGAGCTTTTGAATATATTTCATAAGGCACGCTGCCAATCACACAAAATCAATCTGATCAAGAAGATGCAGATGGTCCCACCCAAGCCACAGGTTCCCCAGAGGTCCCATCTCCTCGGAGGTCAGAGATTTCTCCCCTGCTTTAAATGGAAATGAATCCATTCACTCGCCCGGAGGAGGAAACTCTGCCTGCAGCACGATTCCCTGAGGTGATGAGGACAAGAGATGGACCGCATGTGGCTTGATGCTCCAGGAAACAAAAATCTCCAGTTATAAGGAACCAGGTGTCAGGTGGAATTCAATCAATAAAAAACGTTTCTCACCGAGTAATTTAGTCAAAAAAAAATACATTCACTGGCTATTCGTGTCTATTCATGCAGCAACCTCCAAGCGTTCCTCTTCTGGCCAAATATCGACGAGGTTGCTCGTTTTACGTCGGGTGTGACGTCACATAATATCAATCCACGTTTTGANATATTAACATCATTGGTGATTTTTTTTTCTATATCAATAAAGCAACCAATAATGAGAAAAAAAAGAGAAAAGAAATGTGCCCGGAATTGATCAAGTCTATTATCTCACTAGCCATACGTCACGAAGGACACGCCCCTCCCGCGGTGCACTGCTGTGTGTATGCGCGCGTCTCTCATGGGTCCAGTCGAGTAAAAAGCTGCGCGAGGAGCGACTAACACTGTCCAAACGATTCACGGACCGAATGGCGTTTATTTTCGGAATTATTTACGCGTTGACCTCGCTGTTCCTGGGGTTTTGTGCAAGCCTGTCCACTCCGAGGAGTCACCCGCCGAATGAAGGTAAGACTTTGGCTTAGGGAACACGAAAAAGTTTAGGGCGCAAGGTGAAATTCGACCACATGCGGAGTCTCGCTGCACAACACTTCTATTAAAGTTTAGAAGCTCACACGCACAGGACAGTAGAAATGCAGCGTATTGATGTCCAAGTTATTGCAACAATATCTAATTATAACTAGACGTGCTTTTTTTATTCAGATTTTAAATGACGAGCATTTGTTGACCACGTCTTTAAAACGACGCGTTTCTGGACAAGCATTTTAGGAAATGTAAAATGAACGGCAGCAAGAAACCAGGTTTTCTCCAAGGCCTTTTAAAGACATGTTGATATATCATATTTTTAACAGCTAAGATTGTTATATCTACGATGATGTTCCATAAGTCTTGGCTTTGAGTGCATTACAGTTGCACCGAGGTCAAACGTCACTTTAATGATTAAACGTTTAAAATCTTTATTTAAAAAAAAAAAGACAAGTTGTTTTGTCTATACATTTAAATGTATTGTTTACTATTTAGATGTATATTTTTACACACAAATACAGATACATTATACACACACACACACACACACACACACACACACACAGGTATATATGTATGTGTCTTTGTGTGTTTTTATTTATATATATACACACACAAATATAATATAATTAAATACTATATGATGTACATATTTATATATGTATACATATATACACATGTTAGAAATATTCTATATGTATTAATTAGTCTTTGGTTTATTTAAATCTGCCGAAAAGTTTATGAATTGACGCATTTAATTGTTTAGATTCACCCTAACAAAGTTTTTATAGCGATAATTGTTTTACGCCATTTTCAGTTCAGTGCAAACATAAATTTTATAGATGTTAAATCATGCATTTTAAATCTGACTCCTTTGCAGATGCTTAATTATTTGTTTTGGCATTGAAGCTTCAATCTTAAAATCTATGACATGTTTTGATCTATTATGAGTTAAAGCCATTAGCTGTGATGTAGTTTAGATTCTGAAGTCTGTCTTTTTCTCCTTCAGTCACGCTGTTGGATTCCAGATTAGTGCAGGGAGAACTGGCTTGGGTTGCCAGCCCCACTGAAGGAGGGGTGAGTCAAGTCCATCTCTCTCTCTCGCTCTCTCTTCCTCCATCTCTTGTGTATAATGTGATGTGAAGTATTTGTGTCATTTAAAATGTTGGGTCTTTTCACATTTTTTGTGCTTCATTTGACCAGTCTTAGTCAATAAAACCATTACCAGGTGGATGTCAAAAACTGTTTGCTATAGACAAAAGAGCATATGCGAACCATCAGGTTCTATACAAATGGAAGTCCTTTTGATTTTTTTTTTTTTTTTTTTCCCATGATATTTTTTGTCATATTTACGTAGACTCACTGAATCATTTCAACATTAATTTCAACAGCATCTGTCTCAGATGCGACCAGATGTTTATGAATCAGTTCAGCTTTGTGGAATAAAGTGTTTTTGGACTCATTTAGGTCATTTATAATGAGATCGCAAGGGAATTGATTTATGCGAACGGTGCGTCTGACTTTCATGAGTATGCATTTAGAAATGTAAACATGTTTAAGAATTTCTCCCGATGTTTTGACGCAATTATTGAAAAGTCCCTGCAGAAAAATGTATTGTCTAAGCATATTTCAGACCATTTCTTAAAACTCACAGATATTGGCACCATTTGGCTGACATGATGTGAACTGCCTACATACCTGTGAATAGAAATGAGACCACTCCACTCTCTCTGATATAAATTCAGACAGCTAGGTTACTACACAAGCATCAAATTTCCTAAATAGTGGTGGGAGACAGAATTGCCCTTTGTTAGGAAACTCTATCCCTTTCTTTCAAAAGAGGTGGGAGGGAAGAGAATTGGCAACCCTGGGGCAGAGAAAAGATCTATTTGAGTGTGTTTGTGAGAGAGATTTCTGATCGAGGGGGTCAGTGGGTTCTGCATTATAATGCATGCTTTTTGGGGTCTCCGCTTTTGCTTTTTGGGGGTTTAAGCCCCTCATCTCTTATTAGCCATTTAACCACTTCAGATCAGGTGCAATTAAACTGCCCCGTCTGTTGTTCTACAAAACACACAGAATTCCCTTTCATTACAGCTCAGCTTCCTTTAACATCCTTCCAACTCTCTTTGAGATCCCAAGTTCCTCTCTGTGATCTACTCTGTGACGGACGGGCCTCTGGCACAGACGGAGGGCGGGTATTCAGTCTTTAATACGGCCAATTAGCTCCTTTCTCCCCTGGTCGTGCTATCTGCTTTGGATTGTTATCTCAACACTGGCCCTCCAGGCCTCCGTAGTTACACAGACGAAGGTGCGAGCTGAACGGAGACAATCTTAGTCCCTGATGGACACCAGATTGCTGCTGGCCTTATTGTATTTCGAATGCGCAATTAGTTTTTGTGTGCTGAATAATTCCGAAAGATTATTTTAAGCTCCCACGGCTAGTCTTTGGGGAGCTGTGGCTGTTTTATATCACCAGAGTCCAGCAGTGGAATAAAAATGCATGGAGATTGAAAATATTGCATTTGAAATCCAGCCCAGTCACATTAGGATGTGAATGTCAAATTTGAAGCCAAATGAAAGTGACATGAAACATTGTGAGCTGAACTACATATAACATTGGCTGAAAATGTTTCTGCAAATATATTCAGTAGTTTGCTTTTGTTCGTCTTTTTATTGACTTCTTGAGGATTTGTTCGATTTTGCACATTGAAAACGATTGTCCAATTTAATTGATACATTTTCACACAGCATTTGACACATTTTGAGTTGTAGGTGCAAATAAAGCCACGTGTTGGTGTGTTTTCTATGCAGTGGGAAGAGGTGAGCATCATGGATGAGAAGAACATCCCAATACGAACGTACCAAGTCTGTAATGTGCTGGAAGCTAGTCAAAACAACTGGCTCCGGACTCACTGGATACGCCGCGGCCCAGCTCAGCGCATATACATTGAGATTAAATTCACCCTACGTGACTGTAACAGCCTCCCCGGTGTCATCGGCACTTGCAAAGAGACGTTCAACCTCTTCTACCTCGAGTCCGACTCTGACAATGAACGCTTTGCTCACGAGAGCCGGTTTACTAAGATCGACACGGTGGCGGCAGACGAAAGCTTCACGCAAGTGGATATTGGTGACCGGATCATGAAGCTGAACACCGAGGTCCGTGATGTTGGGGTTTTGAGTCACACGGGCTTCTACCTGGCCTTCCAGGATGTCGGTGCTTGCATCGCTTTGGTCTCCGTCCATGTATTTTATAAGAAATGCCCATTAGCTGTCAGAAACCTGGCACAGTTTCCCGACACGGTCACTGGAGCTGACACGTCGTCGCTTGTGGAGGTCCGGGGCTCCTGCGTGGATCATTCAGAAGAGCAGGAGGTTCCGAAAATGTACTGTGGTGCGGATGGGGAGTGGCTGGTGCCTATCGGGAATTGTTTGTGTAATCCTGGATATGAGGAACGGAACGAGCAATGCCAAGGTAAGCAACCTTTACTTTCGTCAAAGTGCAAATATTTAATGTTTTGAAAATTAGTGTAGATCTGGTGTTTTTCCAGTCTTTCACCTTTCATCCTTTCGTCCATTTATTCACTCATTCATTTACACCTAATTAAAGTGCACCAAAATCAATTTTTGCTTAAATCCCCAAACCTAATTTTAAGCTTCTGTCTTGAGGCCAAATGGATAAATACAGTTAAAACTGTTGAAATCCGTGTACAATATATTAATAACAGCATTATTAATAGTTATTAGCTGCATTATTAATATTAATAATGTGTCTTTCCTGCGCTACTCTTTCCATGCCTGGATTTAATTGATAAATTAAACTATAGACGCGCAAGTGTTTTTGCCGACCTTCCTCCTCTGGGTATTTCAGAATTGAATTTGTTCTTTTTTGATGCAATTCAATTATTTTATGAGTTCACATTAAATGTAAGTTTTTTATGCAATATTTGGAACTATCAAAAACTCAAGTGGTTATTTTGTCTGAGCTTTTAGGTTTATAGAACCATTTACGCCTAAAAAAGCAGTCCATTTAAAAGTATTTATTTGCTAATTTTTTTTTTTTTTTATCCTGTAACAAACTTAAATAAACATAAATAAAATAAAACAATGCATTGGTCAACAGCGTGGTTAAATTAGTTTTGTCATTTTATGTGTTAACACAATCATATTAACAAGGAGAGATCAACGGACATGGTAATAGTAATTTGGTAATTAACCTATTAGGGATCTTAAAAAGCTATTTAGTTCAGCTTTAGAACCATAGAAGTTAAACACAAACGCAGCTGCTTGTCCCACAATTTCACGCTATCTCCCCATTTAATTTTTTACAGTACACTATAATCACACCAATCGGGCTTTGTGTTGTAATTAGCAGGTTTGTGTCCGCTTTTTGTCATGTAACAGGATGTGACACTTGATAGATGAAGAATGATAGAGGAAGATAGAATGAGTTGAAACATGTTCTCATGTATCTAAAAATGGAAAGGCTCATTGGAGTGATGAATGGATTTGTGGATGGGGAAAAAGTGAGAAAAGTGTCATTTCATTCAGGCTTCACTCAAGCCAAACATGTGTTTGATTGTATTAAATCCATGGATGTGTTTAGAGAAAAAGGGAGAAAGCAGGACCAGCTTGAAGGCTTCTAGACATGTGCTGATATTTGCACATCAGACACTTTACGTAGTTTCCGTAGTGATGATGGGGAAAATCTGGCGCCACCCTTGACCTCTGGCTCAAGAGGTCAAAGGCCACTTTCGTACTCGGTCCTCAAGTGCAGTCATCTGGAGTTGTTTGGTAAATGTCAAATGTTTGGAGGAAGCTCATCAAAGTTCTCATTTGGGTTACATTTGTGCTGTTTGTGCTGTCATTTATTTTGTAATAATTGGTCCCAAAATGTAAAAATGTAGTTGTACAGGCATGTTAATGCAGAGAAAAAGTGAGAAGATATCATTACACCTTGTAAAATCTACACTTATATAGATAAAAAGATCTGAAAAGCAACTTTTGTTTCTGCAGGAGACAATCTGTTTAGTCTCCAAATTCCGTGAGAGTTTTGGGGGTTCATTTTAGGGGGTGGGTTTGGAGGGAGGGAGGGGCTTTAGGTGGGTCAGAGTTCACTGGGGCTTTCATCTGTCTCTGACGCTTTTCTGACAGCTGGAGAGGAGAAATGTATTAAGACATCAAATCTCTTGACAGCTGTGCTTTCACGGGATGCCATGGAGACACAGGAGCTGAGAACTGCTTCGCGTTCTCTCTCTTAATGGGCAGCGAGCGACAAGATTATGTTTTCATGATTTGATTTATGCACCTTGTGTAGCATAGCCACAAGTTCCTCATTGTTTTTCAGTTCGTAGCTCTTTTCATTTTTGAACTACCAACATGAGTTCTTCTGAATGTATTTAGTCATTGTTAAGGGGTGGGAAAAAATTACAATATTTACATCTAAGATGTTTTTGTATAGATATTTTCAGGTATAAAGCAATGTAGTACATAAAGGTTAGTAATTGGAAAGGGATTGTTACTTACACTTAAAGGTTAACTTAATTTATTTTTGTCTGGTTTAAAGATATAAAAGTTGTTACATTTGAATAATTTGACTTTTGAATCGATGAGTGTGAGGAGTCGAATAATATAAAGAATAAAAGTGAACTAAAGAGTCATCAGTGTATAGAATGAGCGAGTGAGTGAGAGAGTGAGTGTATGACTGAAGAAACGAGAGTGAGAGTAGACATGCAACCAAAATTAGAGTAGCAACCGAGGAACAAGAGTGTGAGTTTAATTCAACAAGAGCAAACTTTACCAGAGCAAAAGCAAAAGAGTGTGCAAGTAAATAAGTTAACTAACTAGAGATTGACCGAGTAAGTTAATAATCTGAGAGTGATCAAGCGAGTAGATGTGAGATAAGTAACAGGTGAATTTGAGAGCGAGAGAAAGAGTTAGTGAGTGTGAAAGAGTGATAGATTGACTGTCAGTGAGTGAGAGACAGAGTGATAGAGCAGAGAGAGAATGAGTTAGAAAGAGTGAGCAAGTCAATGAGAGAGTTAAAAAAAAGCAAATAAAAAAGCAAATTGAAGGAGTGAGTCAGTAAAAGGAAGAGGGAGTTTGGTGTTAATATCCTTACTGAGGTGTTGAGAGCTGTTCCTGGCCCGGACGCTTNCACACACACACACTCACCTGAATTTAGAGCGTTTAAAACACGTCAGACAAACATGTTTTTTCTGCAGGCAAAGATTGTGCTGGACATGATGGTGACCATGTTTAGTGAATACTGTGAGGAGCCTTTCACGTAAGAGTCACGTTTAGCATTTCATACGTTCTGTATGATATTCATGATCTTGTTGAAAATTTAATTTAATGTGACAGGGTTGAGGAGGCAGAGGTTGTTCTTCCTGATGGAAGGTCGTGTCTGTATCCTGTAAGTCTTTTATACCCACTGTTCATTATTGTGTATTTTGTTTTTAATAAAATCATGTATTTCATTTATTTGAATTTTAATGAATTTATTTAAGATACTATGTCGTGTGTATTGTGATTTTTTTTT
>SOMO01000063.1:517832-535865 GCA_028128575.1 Paedocypris carbunculus
GTAAATTAGAAGAAAAAAAACTAAATGTTTTTCATTTATTCGGATCAAAATTGCAGTTCTACTTAGTGCAGCCTCGAGTTTGCTTGTAATTTTCCGCCCTCTGCTGGACTAAGTTTGTAAAGCGCATTTTACAACTGTTTTCCTATTTGGCCGCTAGAGGGCGGCATCTCCCATTGTTGATTATAAAATGTACGTGTATCACTGCCGTGACAACAAAGTTTCTTATGTCTAAAATGAAGTAAGTGTTTTGGACCCAATCACATTTGGATATTCTGAAAAGGAAAGTACTAAGAAACAAGTAAAATGTTAACATTCGAGCCTATTTTCTGTTTCCTACGCTTATCATCTAAGTCATACCAACACACACAACTCGCAAACTACACAATAGTATCTTTTAGATGGACAAGAAAGTTTCTTTTGAATAGTTTAATAAACTCTAATTTCCCAAAGTATTCAAGGGATAGAGATAAACTGCTTAAACTCTGCCAATAGGTGTGTATAAAGGATAGCTCTTGTATTGTAAAAAGTAATATTCAGACACGCCAGTTGGTTTTGAAAAAGTAAAAAATACACTGTAATATGTTACAGTAAAATATAGTGCGCATTATTAATAGAATGTGCGTTTTTAATAGGTCACACTCACAACACCGCAGTAGATGTTTCAAAGTTGGCTTTAATAAAAAGATGTTAAACTTGCGTTTATAAAATGTTTTAAAGCAAGTTACACTTTTTGATTACATGGAATGGTGAGTAAATCTATGACATTTCATATGAAACTAGATTTTTCATTTTTTCATCAAAAAACTGTTTTCCTCCTTCAAAATCTCAAATATGTTATCGCAGCAAAACAAAGACTCAATCAGACACTCTTAGAAAGTGACATTTATTCATATCGTACACATATCGTACAACATATCTAGCGTTTTATNGTTCAACTCATTGGAGCAATTGGTACAAACTTATTTATGTACAAGGCAACACAAAACTGAAAAAATATATTTTGTTCATTTTTCCTATGAATTGTGCCACAAAATTGTGATTTACAGTGAGAAGGTTTTAGAATGTAGGTATGATTGGGGACCTAGTGATGAAAAGTGGCGTGATCTTCCTTCTCCAAAAACAAGGCAAAAATATTGTCTGTTCTACACAATTCCTCATAACTTGTTAACACACAGGTGAAACACACTTTTCAAAAGCTGATTGTGGCTTCTTGGCCGCATCACATCTCTCTGGCTCCATGGTCTTTCCAGTGTAATCCATACAGAGAATCCTGCGGTGGCGTTCCCCGGGACCACACGTAGTTGAGCAGGAAGACCAAGGTCCTGTTTGCCAAATGGGACACGGTAAGTCTGCACAGGCTTTAATATCAGAAGGTCTAAGACTTTTATTGCAATGGCTGGAGTAGAAACCAGCCCTGTCTTTGCATTCCACATTTCTCCGAGACCATCCTGAGCCACAGCTCTTGGAGCAGTCGGACCAGACGTCAGACACCCACTGTGGTTCTCCAAAAGGAAAGATCAGTTTAGCAGGAAGCTTCTTGTCTCTGTGCTTGCGGAAAGCCATGCTGTTGGAGATGTAGAAGGTGTATTTGACCTTGGGTGGGGTGGATTCTCCAGCTGTGGACAGAAGCTGCACGGTGATTGATTCCTGCAACTGGCGGAAACTCTGGATTCTCTCCATCATGGTGGAAGATCCGCTGTATTTCAGCACGGCTCCCAGCACGTGAACATACTGCTCAACTGTGGAGACGGAGAAATTTCCATTCAAGACGTAGTTCCCGTTTTCTCGCTGGACAGCCAAGTAGTGGCCATCGTGCGAGCTGCCTCGCTGGTTCTGCTGCTTGATGTTAATGTGAGTGGCTCCGCTTGGAATCGTAACAACGTCCTTGTATCCATGGCTAAAAACAAACCCAGAATGCTAACGCACAAAAACATAATCATGGTATCAAATATACTAGAATAATCTTACCCAACTTTATTGAAGGATCCAGATATAATTCTGCAACTCTGGCCATTGCCCCCACAAACACCACATTTGTCCAGCTTCTTAGTAGAATTAATCACCAGATCACATCCTGATTTTATACACTGACCCTGAACACAGATTGATGTGGTATCTGGACCACACGGGGTTCCATCGATCACCTGATGGGATGATACGGTTACACTAATCACACCACTAAATCAAGGGTAAACAAAACTACTGGGTTTAAATCGTGGAAAAAAAGCTAATTTTGAGCAAAAAAATCACTGTTTCGATTTCATATTGTACTTTTAGTCTGCACATTCAACTCTCATTGGCTAATTTGAAAAATATCCGGTTTACTGCACATAAAACGATAAATTAGAGCAAATATACACACCAAGACACTTTGCCAGGTGCGGAGATGATACTTTACCAACAAAAGCTTTGTGGCAAAGACGTAGCTTTGTTGATTATTCTCAGTCATGCTTTGGCTAATAGTTGTTTTATAACAAAACACCACAATTTGACGCAGTGATAGTCACTCTTATCAGATATTGTAGATAAAGAGCATGTATGTGTAAACACAACCTGATGCCTAAGCTGATGGGATTCATCATTTTAAATTTCCTGTCTGTAAATTAAATTATCCATGCATGTGTATGTGTGTGTGTTCAAGTTCAAGTTCAAGTTCATTTGTATAGCGCTTTATTTAGTCCGAGACCAACGCAAAAGACGTGTGTGTGTGTGTGTGTGTGTGTGATCAAAAACACCACTGTATTTGCATATTTCCTTTTCATTTTTCCTGCAATGCAAATGATACAGATATATACATTGGACTTACTTTATGTTCAAACACCCTAAATTCGCTGCTTCCACGTGCTCGGCAAAAAAGTTTGCACCTGTCCCGAACTGAAACCCCGGCATATTTTGGTATCCACTGCTTTACATTGCCGTGAACATTAAAATGGTTGGGATTGTTGTACTTCTCACACTGCTCCTCCCTGAAACTTTTTCCTTCATAGACAATGAACTGTTTACTTGCAGCTTTTCACATTACAATTTACCATCAGGGTAAAAGTCAACTTACCTTTGTTGTCTTCACAGGCCTGTGTGTTGCAGGACTGGTAATTCACTCTTTGGCCGACACAGTATTTTCCACCGTTTTGAGGAGATGGATGAGAACATTCTCGGTAGGAGAACATCACACCGCCACCACATGACCTGGAACAAGGTTGCCATNAACTGTTTACTTGCAGCTTTTCACATTACAATTTACCATCAGGGTAAAAGTCAACTTACCTTTGTTGTCTTCACAGGCCTGTGTGTTGCAGGACTGGTAATTCACTCTTTGGCCGACACAGTATTTTCCACCGTTTTGAGGAGATGGATGAGAACATTCTCGGTAGGAGAACATCACACCGCCACCACATGACCTGGAACAAGGTTGCCATGATCCCCACTCTCCCCAGCCTCCATCCACAACTAGCTGAAAAATGTATGTGTACTGTAAAGTCTTTGTTTAGTGTAGGTTTTGATTGTAAACATTGTTGCTGCTTTATTACAGAGTTTCTTGCAACCAGTGGTGTAAAGTACTTGAGGTATTGATATTTATTGCCCAAGTATTTTTGGCTACTTTTTCTTGTATTGAGAAAATCAAAAATATAAGCAACTTTTGTTTTCTACTTGATTGAGTATCTGTACTCTTTACTCCACTACATTTGAAAGGACACTTACCGTTACTCGTTACATTGTGATTGTNGTAACTTAATTAACTTTGTAAATGTAATGCAATGACAATAAAGGCATTCTATTCTATTCTATTCTATTCTATTCTACACACACACACACACACACACACACACACACACACACACACTGTAAATACTTCTATTCTCTCTAAAACAACATGGTAAATGTGACAAAGAGTGTTCCCTCCCATTTCTGACTTGCTTTGTGATTACAAATGGCTTAAAGAGACGAGACACTTGATACCTTGAGTTTCATAACTTCTTCAGAAGAAACGCACGCACTGTCCAGGCATGTCCTGTTGGGGGCGCAGTGTGTGCCGTCAGCCCAAGGCATACTGCCGTTCCTCGTGGTGCACACAGACTGGCCATCTCGCTGACACCACAACTGTTTACACACTTCCTCAGCCGAGGCATTGTCACAATGAGAAAACTCCTCTCCAAAGATCTGCTGGCACTGGCGGTCCAGGCTGTAAGTTAAGCCTGGCAACTCAGGGGGCAAGGCNTCTCCAAAGATCTGCTGGCACTGGCGGTCCAGGCTGTAAGTTAAGCCTGGCAACTCAGGGGGCAAGGCCACTGTCTGACCCGGGGTGTCCAGTAAGCATTCCCCTGTTGTTAACCAGAGATAGACGGTAGTAAATCGCAAAATCAAAGAATTGTATAGCAGGAACGTTTGGCTCCTGGAGCTGACATTTAGTGAGATTTGCAGGAATGCACATCTGGGGTAGTGAGCGCGGAGGAAAAACATCAGGCAGAAATGCACGTGGAGAACACGGGACACTGCATGATTCAAATGACACACCAGTTAATGACGGACATGTGCAGGACANAAAGGGGTGTATATTACATACCATGTCCATTGTTGAGGAACTCTGTGATATATAAAGCACTGCAGGGAGACCACGGTCCGGACTTATTAAACTGCGTGAAGACGGGTGCCATGACATGCTGCTTGCCCTGGTCTCCAAACAGCCGCTCACAATTCTTAGCGTCATCATGGGGCATGTTTAGCACGTGGCCTAGAAATAAAAAAAACAATCGTAACATGAACAGTTTGTAAAGTCACTCTGGTGTCTGTTTATCAGTGGATTTACACACCGAGCTCATGTGCGGCAGTGTACGCTGCGTGCAAACCGCTGTCTTCTATAACAGAACAGCTTCTTTTAGCATCACACATGGTTCCGACGTCAGCTACACCCAATGTGTCACAACTCTGATGTCCACAGATGTCCTAGATGTAAATGGAAGAGAATACATTCATACCGCCGCTCCAAAAGCTGTTATTGGTTAACGGTGAGGGTGGAAAAGCGTTTGCCAGTGTTTCCATCATAAAAAGGAGCAAATAAATAATTTTGGCAGACCAAAGAGGGAGAAAATTTTTACAATGTGGTGTCTGAAATGTATCTAAAAAACATTCATTCTGCTTTTCCATCCTTTGCTCAGAGTTCTGAGATGTTTCCAAACAGCAAAAAACAGACTTTGCAACACCTACAGACAACATGAGGATCGCGTCTAAAGCTGTGTTCCGTCTACGATGAAATTAGCTGCTAAAAATCTTTCTTAAAATTTGTGACTTTACTTCTTTTGATGTCTCCTTGACAGTGGTGTAATGTACTTGAGTAAATAGTCTTTGTTTCNTGGAATTGATGACTTGTAACTTGTACTGTAGTAATGTTTACAGTAAGGAATCTGTACTTCTACTCAAGTATAAGTTTTTTCAAGTATAGCTCAGGTCTCAGGTCTGATTGACAGCAAAAACTGGCTTACCTCTCGAGTAAAGAGAATGGCTGTATCATAATGCTCTGGATTCCTATAACTGACGGGGTTGAAGAGCTGTTGCCAGGAACAGAAGTTACGCAGTGCTACACCACCATTGCTGGAGATGGTGGGTCCGACCTCTTCATCCTCCACTATCAGCATCTTCACAACTACTATGTTGATGGAGTTTTTAATGCTGGGATGCTTGTAGATCTGAGCAGCAACTGACATCAAGGTCAGCAGGTAGTGCTAAAGCAAATGAAATCAAACTTGTAAATTCCATACTCAATTTTGTGACAATTAATGATAATTGTCTCTTGCTATAGATGTGTTAAACGTGGCTTGAACATTATGGTCAACATCTAATGTTATTGGGAATTACTTTTATGGGAAGTATAGGAAATATAGCATGCTATGACCAGTTCTCAAGGAGAGCATGTGAATTCAAGCTATAAGAAACTTCAAACATATTGAGATGGCAGGNAAATCAAAGTGTCATTCAAACAATCTGGATCTTAAAACTGCAAAATAATTACATATACATATTTATTAAATTTTCTACATCTAATCATTTACCTTGATCTCATCCCCATAGAAATGCGTCAATGAAGCATCTCCGACCACCAGGGTCTCAATGAACCTGGGGCTCGAGACAAAGCGCTTGTGCCTGGATGACACGGGAGCCACTGTGCGTTCATCTAACAGTCCCCAGTGCGATTTGTGTCTTTTTGTCGACTCCAGCAAACGTCTTCTTTTAATAATGTGCCATTGTTTGTAAGATGCCGGAGCTCTGGGTTCTTTTGGTTCGATAAGATATTCCAATCCTTCTGAAATGAATGATCCTGAAATCCCATGGCATAAACTTACTGACACGGACGAATCATCACTGGAATCAACATTGCCCGTGAAAAAACAATCTTTAAGCAAATCGATGCCGCGCTCTTCCGTTTGCCTTATCGCGCTGCGACGCTCTTTGATATCGCCCATGGAATCGCGTCTGTCTTGCGGTTTTGTTTTGATGCGATAAATCTTCAGCGCTGGAGATATGAAGCTGCTGTCCGCTCGCAAACTAAGCGTCAAGTTCTTGCCGAAAGCCGCGATTCTGAAGCTGGGCTGTTGCGCGCTCCTTCTCGCCCGTCGTCCAGCTGTTCTTCCAGCATCCAGACGCACAGGAAACGTCTCCTCCGTTTCCACCGAGACGGACGAGTCAGTGAAAAAGAAAACAACGATTACTGACAGGACACAACACGACCACATTTTATTCACTTGGAGATAAAAACAGAAATTGCTATTGCTTGGACAAAGCGATCGGATTTACTGTCAGCATTGATAATAAACTACTGGAACGAATTATCTTTCTGTGTCGAAAATTAATATGATAAACTGTTATAAATATCCCATCTGACAAACTATTTTGAAATCAATGTTGCGTTTTTATTACTCTACAGCTATAAAGAAGAAAACACCTCGTCAGCTCTTTAATACCGAATGCTGTGGTCAGATTGTGGCTCTGGTATTTATACTTTCTGAGATATGGGCTTATTTTTTTATATCCAGCGCTCTTCTGTCTCTCCTCCCACTGCGCACTCGCAGAAAAAGGCTGATATCAGTGGTGCCATAAACATATTTTTAAATTTCATACTGTCGATTTCACTCGGATCAGGACCAGTTCATACCAAAAAAATTACTCGGGTGAATTTGAAACGCACACGCTTCTTATCTTCTTTGACTTGAATGACTTACTTATACATTTCATTTTTTTCCCCACACGATGGCAGTATAACAAAGCGCACATGAAGGAACCGGTCAGATTATTTTGTACCGTTACAATATCGAGTGGAAAATGTTTTAGACACTAGAGGGAGACAACAACCTAAATGAAGGAAGCATACGATAGTATTTGGCTAATTTAATTTGACTCGCTTGTATAACTTTTCTATACAATTATATACGATTAGTGAAATCTCAAAGAACATTTCAAATTTTAAATGTAAACGGTTAAATCACATGTTTTGCCTCTGCATATGCTGTCTTATTTTAACTACCTGGCGTTATTTTTAACCAAAAAGGTTCAATCTCTCACTTTGCTCTATCCAATTTAATTATTAACAGTAAAACAAAAAAAAAAAAAAAACTAATAACTAATGATCTTGTATATATGCTGACCAATTACAAAGACGAATGTTACAATAATTGAAAAGATTTGGTAAATGAATGAAAATAATTTTAATGATTTTTTTTAATGATTTACTGTTACTATAAATAATTGTAACATAACACGCAATTAAACTGCCAATGTTGAGACCCGTGGGTGCATGCACGAATCTATCCGTACATTCATTGTCGTTCCACTGTGGGATGGGACAAAGCAGCTGCAATATGTTGAGAATCGTCTGCTTAGTTTGAATCACGCGATACCAGACGCAGATTATCATTTTTCACTGATTTCCAAACTTTTTTCCTTTCAACGGACGTTAAACATTGAGTATTAGAAAAACACACGTGTGCGCGCGCATGCTGAAGTGAGAGGGTGCGTTTTGTGAATGATTTTTATTTACATTTTAGTAAGCCAATGCATGCAATTCATTAAATGTATTTGCAACACTTGACCAAATCATTCTTGGAGTGTGCGGAAACTCGTACGCGCTCCTGGATGGAGAGGCAGAACTGGAGAAGTCTCAGCTGTGTTCAGCCTGAACCAGTCTCATCTAATCTGACCCTCCCAAAAACTCTTATTACAATCAGCAATGTTTACATATGACGCAAAAGAAAGTGAGAGAGAGAGAGAGAGAGAGAGAGAGAGAGAGAGAGAGAGAGAGAGAGAGAGAGAGAGAGAGAGAGAGAGAGAGAGTTTGTTTCACAAGGAGAAACACCACACTGCTGGAATATTATGGGAAGCGTTAATTCTCCTTGAGGATATATTGAACTGTGAGCATAAGCATCACTTGACCGACATCCACATTAAGGAATATTAGTTATCAATATGTCGCTAATTCAAGCGGTATTGTTTTTGTTTTTAACAAATTCATATATTTGTAATGAAATTGATTTTTGTGAACCTGTGCGACTGGACTACGACTTCTCAAGTAACGCAGGACTCACCAAGGACCGTGTTGTGTACCAAATCAGCGCTTTTAAACAGAATTTTTATCTCAATCTCCTACCTGACGCTAGTTTTTTAGCTCCTGGCGGCACGTTTCAGTATGACACAGCATCATCGAGCGCGTTTCCAGCATTTGCTTTAAGAAGCTGCTTTTACTCTGGTGATGTTAATTCAGACAAGAACTCGTATGCAGCCTTCAGCCTTTGTGGAGGTCTCCGAGGAGCGTTCTCGTATAACGGGATGGAATACCTGGTCGAGCGCATCTCGAGTAACGGCACCAGACGCAGCTCAGATGATGCTGGGAAACCGCACAGGATCACCCGCAGGAGAAGAAACATCCACGGCGAAACCCCCGCGTCTCGCTGTGGAGTTTCATCTAGTGTGAGTCAAGACACCGCGGAGTCAATAAAGCGGAAACACCTGAGCACAAAGAACACGACCCGCTCTTTGTGGGAAAGCATGAGTAGATCCAAACGGTTTGCATCTATTCCGAGATACGTGGAGGTCCTTGTTGTCGCCGATGAGTCTATGGTGGCGTTCCACGGTGACGACCTGAAGCACTATCTTCTGACGCTTTTGTCCGTAACCGCAAAGCTGTACAAACACGCCAGCATCTTGAACTCCATAAGTATAGTTGTCGTGAAGCTTATGGTGATTAAAGATGCTGAGAAAGGACCCAAAGTGTCAAGTAACGCGGCTCTAACCCTGCGAAATTTCTGTACCTGGCAAAAGAAGTTGCAAAAGACCAACGATCAACATCCAGAGTATTGGGATACCGCTATATTGTTCACAAAGCAGGTATACAATTATATTTATTTGACAAACTCTTGAAAGATTCAACAAATGTCGGCAAACTTTATGTTTTTGCTGTATTTAGCAGATGTAGTGCCAAAATGACAATGAATGTAGGGCAGTAGACCAAAGTTGAAAGTAGCATTACACTTTTATGCAGAAACATCATTTTATTCAACATTTTAAAATACAGGGAAAAGCTATTTAAAAATCCATTGATAATGACTTTTAATATATAATGCAAGTTTGAATATTGGGACGTATGTTGGATTGGACGTATTGTGAATTTAGGTTACATATTTATAGTAAAAACATTTAAAAGTGTGATTGTCCTGCAACCATGATAGCATACAATATTGGTAATTATTTTCTGCTTACTAAAATATGAAGATGTTATGCATTTACCACATAAATACACTTCTGGGTTTAACAGGGTTTTTTTACAAGCATTGATGTAAAGATGTAAATTTACAATGTAGCCCAGAAGCATCAGCGGTTTACACGTTGTTGTTATTGTTTGTAGACCAGCAGGAGTTGGATCATCTCTTCTCTTGAGGAACGTTTTTATTATATTCGCACTCAGATCTCACATGACTCAGTGACATCATAATTACAAAACTGAAATATTCAAAATCAAACTGTTATGCTAACAAATCCATTACAGATTTAGCACATTAAATAACAGTTTTAAGGTGCTGTCAAACTTTTTTAAAAATGAGACATTTTTAAAGTTTTGCAGTTGCAAGTTAATTTTGTGCAGTAGAAATGTGTTAATTTTGTGGAATCAAGCATGATAACAATTACGAAGCTCTTTTTAAAAAAAAGTTGATAATCAGTCTTGATTTTTGAACAATAATTTACTTAGGGCAAGAGGCATTTTTAACTTTACAGTTTGGTGCATGTATAGATAACAACGAAGAACAATTTTAACACTTTTTTTAAATTGTGCAAATGTAAAGCGTGTTATGATGTGTGACACATCTAACCAACCATATGACGGCAGGAATGTCTTCAGTATTCTCTTAAAGCCACAGGTGGCTATACTATGATGTTCCAGCATAAAGTACCATCTGTCCATCTGTCTTTCTAATGATGTTGTAACTACAGCTGTTTACTAGCATTCTTGGCCACCCTCGCTGGATTGGGCAGCCTTTTGCTTTTCTCCTCAAATGACTCAGAATTAAGCTTAATAGACATTTTAGCAGTGCACATGTTTTGAATCAAACCTAAGCCCCAAGAAGATCTGGTGCCTGGAGATTATAGAAAAATATTAAAATCATTATTACTCAATTGGCATCATTATCCCCTTGAATTACTGCAAGACCTTTGATGTGTCCCGTGTGCTGCTGTTTAAGAGCAGTGATTTACACAAAAACCATTCTTTCTTAAAGGATTTGTGTGGAGCCACCACATGTGACACTCTGGGCATGGCTGATGTAGGCACCATGTGTGATCCTAAAAGAAGCTGCTCAGTCATTGAAGATGATGGCCTTCCATCTGCGTTTACAACTGCTCACGAACTGGGTGAGACTTTTGGTGAAAAGCTCAACTTCAAGGTTATTACCATGAAACTAAAATCTATTTCACTTGGTAATGGATCATGCATGTAATGATTGTGTAAAACCAACGTATAGACATTCAAGGAAAACAATGACTTGCCAACTAGTTGACTTGCCAATACGATGACAAACAAGACAAAAACGAATCCATCCATCCATTTCTACTGCGTACTCCATGTCTGGGTCACGGCACTACTGACATCTCACTCACGGACAAAACCAATGCTATTTTTACACTTTTATTGATAAAAAAATGTTTTTTATTGCTTTTGGTGGTCTTTCGAAGGTGAGTGTCTGAAAAACATCATAGAAGAAAAAAAATAGTCAGTGTCATCCTCAGACGGTGCAGATACATAGTTCCATGAGTGATTTTGCACAGCACAATAAAGAGAGCTGAATTTGTTTGTTATCTTTTTATTTTGACAGGACATGTTTTTAGTATGCCTCATGACAACGTGAAAGCTTGCGAGGAAGTGTTTGGAAAGCTGAAGGACAATCATATGATGTCGCCCACACTAATCCAGATTGACCACAACACTCCGTGGTCTGTGTGCAGCGCTGCCATTATCACAGACTTTCTGGACGCTGGTCATGGTTTGTTTTGCTGCTCAGTAAAGTCTCACTTTGCCATAGTGTGGTTTTGACCATATAACAGTTGGTGACTTATAATAATCCACAGGAGACTGTCTGCTGGATCAGCCTCAGAAGCTTTTGACTCTATCGGAGGACCCACCTGGTGTCAGCTACACCCTTAGTCGCCAATGTGAGCTGGCCTTCGGTTCAGGATCCAAACCTTGCCCTTACATGCAGCCTTGCTCTAAACTCTGGTGCACTGGAAAAGCTAAAGGACAACTGGTGTGCCAAACCCGACACTTTCCTTGGGCTGATGGCACCAACTGCGGCAGCAACAAGTTCTGCTATCGGGGACTTTGCTTTGATAAGCAAAACATCCCCAAAGACAAGGTAATCAACAACCTTTTGTTTGGCGTAATATGTTCATGATCCTGGTTTATCTTGGTATAGTGGTACCCCAACTTACAAATGTCCTAGATAACGAAAATCCTGAGTAACGAAATGCATCGGCGCAAAAATTTCAAAAAGTTCCAGATGTGTGACAAATCTGTTATTAAATATTCACGCANGCATTTGTTCGATTTATTTGTTGCGCTGAAACAATGCAATGTTTCTGACTTTTAAATGGGTTTAAAAATGTGACCGAGGACTGTTAATGTGCATAACCAACACTACATGCCCAAATGCTGTTTTTAAACAGATAAATGGCCGTTGGAATGTCTGGGGTCCGTATGGTACATGTTCCCGCACTTGTGGTGGAGGCGTTCAGCTGGCCAAAAGAGATTGTAATAACCCTGTTCCGGCGAATGGGGGCAAGTACTGCCGAGGTCAAAGAGTAAAGTATCGCTCATGCAACTTAGAAGCCTGCAAAGAATCAGGTACATTGGCCTTGTCAATACGTGTATTCTATAATCCATTTTCAAGACTAATAGATTGATTTGTGACATAAAGGAAAGAGCTTTCGTGAGGAACAGTGCGAAGAATTCAATGGATTCACTCTCAACACTAACAGACTCAGTCCATCTGTGGTTTGGGTCCCCAAGTATTCTGGAGTGGCAGTGAAGGATAGATGCAAGCTCATATGTCGCGCTAATGGCACCGGCTACTTTTATGTGCTTTCGCCAAAGGTTAGTCAACTGACATTGAACAAAAATGTTTTTTATTACAATTATTACTAAGCTAATTACATAACACTAATTATTATTAAGACAAACTGCAGTTGTAATGAGGCTGTTATTATAGATATTATTGGCCCAGTGGTTTGAAGCACTAATAGCACACAAACTACAGATCCCAAATTATAGTTGTGTAGCGGCCTTGTCTTGAATAATTTATAATTGTATAATTTGTAACGATTACTAATTAGCCCATTTTTTGCAACATTTCAATTTCTAAGTTGTACTACATTAGACAGCATATATTGTCAGTCTGTCTGTCTATCTATCTGCATTTTTGATATATATCAAATGTTTGATTGTAAAGTTTATCTTGTTTGGACTTGCCCCATACGTAAAGTGTTCAAAGTTTTCACCAACCGTGTAATTAAGTTTAACACCTCTGTGTAATAACACCTCAGTCTAATAAGAGCCAGAATAACAGCTCAACTAAGTTTAACTACAGTAGCACTGTTATAGTATGAAATGATATGATATAGAGATATGAAACAGGAGTCAAAGTTAAGGTGATGATTCTTGTTTGGCCACCAATCCAGAATGTGTCCCGCGTAAGGCCCAAAGATTCTGAGATGGGCGCCAGCTCCACGTGACACAGAAATGGACAAAGCAGCAGATCAATGCATGTTAATGATAATTTTTTATGTAACAGGTAGTGGATGGAACGCCATGTTCCCCCGACACCTCCGCTCTCTGTGTGCAAGGAAAGTGCATCAAAGCAGGATGTGATGGCAAACTCAGCTCCAACACAAAGTTTGACAATTGCGGCGTATGTGGTGGACACAACCAAAACTGCAAAAAGGTTTCAGGCATGTTCACAAAACCAATGTAAGTCATCACCCACATACATGCATCCATTCGTTTGAAGAGCAATACCTTTAATCATTGTGGTTTCCCTTTTCAGACACGGATATAACTTTGTGGTCACTCTACCGGTTGGAGCTGCAAACGTGGATGTGAGACAGCGAGGTTACCAGGGTTTGGTCAACGATGATAACTATTTAGCAGTAAAAAATGGCCACGGCACATATCTTCTAAACGGAAATTTTGTGGTTGCGGCAGTTGAGAAAGACATCATAGTAAAGGGAAGTCTTCTTCGCTACAGTGGAGCTGGTTTATCAGTGGAAACCCTGCAGACCTCCAGACCTCTACAGGAGCCTCTTACTGTGGAACTCTTATCGGTGGGGAAAATGACACCTCCTCGTGTACGATACTCCTACTACTTGTCTCTGGGCAAAAAGGAGGTAAAGATGTTTAAGAAGGAAGAGAAAAATTCGATACACAACAGTGTCCTGCAGAAGAACAGTGATGAGAACCTGAAGATCCCTGATTTTCAAAGAACTTTGTGTAAGTGGGAAGTGGGAGATTGGGATAAGTGTTCTGTCACCTGTGGGAATGGGGTTCAAAGCAGGTCAATACAGTGCTTGGACTCGGATAGGAAAACAGCTTTGCACTGTGAGAGCTCCCAGAAGCCAAGTGGCATGAGGGTGTGTGGAGACCCTTGTCCAACCTGGAGCATTGGCGAATGGTCGTCGTGCTCTAAAACCTGCGGGAAAGGTTTTAAAAGACGTCTACTTCGATGTGTCACTCACACAGGGCAGGTTTTGCAGAGAAGCCACTGCTCGTCCAAAAAAAAGCCACAAGAACTGGATTTTTGCACTGGTCGATCCTGCTAGTGGAGATCCTGAGACAAACTAAAGCACTGGACTCACTGGGATGAACAAAGAGTTCAAACCCAAGAGCGTTTTGCTGGTTGTTAGATGAGTGACGTGCAAAAACACCCGATGACACAAAGTGGAAAGCAAATTAAGCCTGTGACATTTGAAGATAAGTGTATAATTGCATGGTTGTCCAAACAATGCTGCCAATTTTTCAATCACAACACTGTATTATATATTATATAACATCTTGTATATATAATACCCATCTCATTGATATGTTTCAATGAGTAGCAACTTGGTTGGATACCTCAACCAAGCCATGTTCACTGTATCTTCAGAAGCTTCAGATTCAGGCAATCTGATTGGTTGATATATTTTCAATGTGATGTTGAACAACAACAAAAAACTTGAGGTGTTATTTAGTCCTTTAACATTATGTTTATACATGTTTTAAACAGGGATTCATTGCCTGTAAAACACTAGCAATGTTTGGTTTAAACTGGCCTTAATACTTAGACGTGTCTATATGTGTGAATTGGGATGCCGTTTGTAATGGGAATAAAAACAAGAAATGAAAGAATGTATTTTACAAACATTCACCATTTTGTAAGACAGATCGAACCTACCTCTTATAAAGCAGTGTTTTAAATATATAGCTCTCGAGGTTTCATTTCTATTTAGAGTTCATTTCCATATGACATGTATACAAATATTGCATTTATAAAAACAATTCAATGNATGTGTGAATTGGGATGCCGTTTGTAATGGGAATAAAAACAAGAAATGAAAGAATGTATTTTACAAACATTCACCATTTTGTAAGACAGATCGAACCTACCTCTTATAAAGCAGTGTTTTAAATATATAGCTCTCGAGGTTTCATTTCTATTTAGAGTTCATTTCCATATGACATGTATACAAATATTGCATTTATAAAAACAATTCAATGTAGTACTTTTTCATGGTGAAATGAAACAATTTTATATAAAATTGTAGATAACAGTGAAAGTATTGTCAATACCAAAATGTTAACAAGCTATTTTTCAAGAGTTTTATTTTGTTCTAGATTAAAGATACACAAGACACCTAATTAATAGGATCTTCACATAATTAAAGACTGTACGCTACATTGTATAAATGTATAATTGTTATTTTTGTTTGGCAGTTATTTGTTTAGGCTGAATATGATGGTTTTAATGTTTTTATTAAAGTAGTAGTTTGTAGTGTGTGACAATTATGAAATTTATGTCATTTAAAAATCTTTTGCCAAACGACTCAGTGTTATTCTGGAAAATGTATGTTGCCTAAAAAATTTGACAGATTTTAAATAAAAATATATCAACACACACACACACACACACACACACACACACACACACACACACACATATATATGGAAATGTCAAGAATCTGTTTTGCATATTCACAATTTAATTCTATTTTCAGTAAATAGGAAAAGGGTATACATGTATTTTCATGTACATTAAGTATCATTTTTGCTGGATTTATATTGTAAAAATATAATTCCAGCAGTATTCAAACATCTGCTGGGATCTATATTGTAAAGCTGTACATATTGTTCTGTTTTCCTACTTTTGTTTTGNTATGGAAATGTCAAGAATCTGTTTTGCATATTCACAATTTAATTCTATTTTCAGTAAATAGGAAAAGGGTATACATGTATTTTCATGTACATTAAGTATCATTTTTGCTGGATTTATATTGTAAAAATATAATTCCAGCAGTATTCAAACATCTGCTGGGATCTATATTGTAAAGCTGTACATATTGTTCTGTTTTCCTACTTTTGTTTTGTTGATGTCACCAAAGGGCACTTAGTTTATTTGATACCGTTGTATACTATGTATACATTCAACAGCACAGAAAATTAAATAACACATTTAAAAATGTTTTCTGTTTTCTCATTCATTGTTGAATTCACTTTAAATGTTCTATTGGTGTGATCAGTGTGTAATGGTTTGCATAGCATTAACTAAATGCATTAGGCAATAAAAGCATGCATTACCATGATGTCAGTTGCTCAGTATCCCGTTAATGTGGGGTTTCTCATCAATCTTTATGTTTTTGGTCATGTTTAGCTCTGATTTCAGCTGTGTTATTATTAGCTGGTGTTTGCATTTCTGCACAGTTTGTCGCTCTGTTTCCGTCAGCTGGTATGCTGTTTGTTATGTTTCTCCTTACTCTGTGTTTTTGGATTGTCAAATTTTATGTTCTACTCCTGCATCTTATTCGACATCAGCATGTGACAAGTCAGTGCTTTGGATGTGTCTTTCATGAATAATTCAATCATTTTGAAAGAATCTTCAAAACAACTTGAGAGTGAGTCACAAGTGAGTTTGNTCGGACTTAAAAGAATGAGGAGCACGGTCATGTGCCTTGCTCAAGCACACTTTAACTTAAAATTGCAACCTTTTGGTCACCAACAAACCAACTCTCAATTAGCTGAGAGAGGTTGGGCTGCTAACTACATTTACCATTAAAGAACATCTGGTTGGGCTGCAGCTTTCTACTTGTTCAAATTGCACATCATCATGATTTTAGTCTCTCTAGCACTTTGGGCGTGGAATTTTGAACCAATTTCCTCAAGCAAGAGGCTACATTTGATCAAAACACTTTACAGAAATAGCTTTTTCATCTCACATTAGTCTTTACACACACATTATGCAAAACACATGTTTAGGCTACACTGACATGTTTTTCACTGTATCGACCTGCTTTGGACCTCATTTCTACAGCTAACAGACCGCTTATCCCATTACAACTCAAGGGGGAAATTACATAAAAGTTGCAACTGAAGCCTGTTTAAAATTGACAAACTCACTTGGTTAATAACAGGCGAATAACAGGTTCCTCAGGATGGAGCTAGGCAAACAAGCATGGAAACGCAAGCATGTGGAGGCGTTTCTGACAACTACAAGGGCATACGAGAGACAGGTAACCCTGATTAACCTGTTACAGGTTCAACAGCGGTCATCAGAACCTTAGGGAGCCAAAGAGGACACTTCCTTGTTGCCATTTAGATGAGATGTCAGTAGCAGCATTAGGTGCTTTTGGAAAGGAAGAAGTATCTTTGTTTTTTAGAACCAGAAAACATTTCAGACTTCGAGGTGGGTGACGATGCTTTGCAAACTTCAGAATTTTTTGGACCATTGAGATAGAAATATTCAGGGCAGCGGAGCGTGCAAATCTGCTTTGACATCTACCTCTCTGTTTGATAGGAGCCATTCACGTCATAAAGCAGTAAAATTACCGCTTCTCCCAGATCTTGCTGCAGAGTTACACACTTCGTGGAAAGCCCCAAATTCTCCCAATTTCCTTGGAACACAGCTGGACAACTTAGCGAAGGCAGCAGCTTATGGAGTGGCATCAGTTCCTGATGTAGCAGGGCCACCAGTTCGTTGTGACACAGGAGGCAGGGAGACGTGGGTACGAAAATACAAAATTCATTTATTAAACACAAATTAATAAAACTACAACAGACATACAACACGACACATACGCGCACTCACAATACACGCCTCGGACAGCGTTCCTGGTCGACCGATTGGTCGTTTCGGCACCCCGTACACAGCACGGCACACACACTCCACCACACACCGCAGTGACTCGACAACAGCAATTGATACACACTGAGATTAGTGCTCCCGCGACCACCACCAACACTACCAATCCGTCGCTTGGCTT
>SOMO01000063.1:567752-578105 GCA_028128575.1 Paedocypris carbunculus
AACAGGGGCACATGGGAAATGTAGTCCGTGAGAGACAAGACAGTGACAAGCAGACCAGCTCGTGACAACATGTTTTTGGGTTGTGGTGATCCAACTTTGTGATTGTTTGACCAACTTTAAAGTGCTTTACAAAATAAGTTTGTTTGTAAAAAAAAAATCAGAGGCATCAGATAATATTGGGAATGTACGTTTAATATACACATTGCTTCTGAAACAATATAAGATGCAAACATTTCTCACCGAGTCACAGAGATGAGTGTATTATCATTTCTTTCACATTAAAGTTACATACATTAAACTCCAACACCGATGTCCTTCAACAATTAGTTACCATAAAAACGTGTAACATACAACGAGGAGTCTGAAGATCCTTCTAATTTTCATAAACACTAAAAACAAGGACACTGGCAAAAACAGATCAGCGACAGAACGGCAGGAACAACAAGGTTCAGTGCTCAAAATCCCACGCCAAAACAGCAATACAGATCGTCCAATTCAGAACGGAAAAGATTAGATCATTTCACCGCAACCTTCTGGATGTTTCTGAAAGTGGAATGGACGAATGTTGATGGAAAATCAGATATAAGAAACGACTGAGGAAAATAAGGAAATAAATATATCCAAGGAATGTATTGTGCAAGGCCGCAAACACGCTCGCAATCATTTAGTTTTAATAGCTCCTTATATTAAGGCATGTTTGAACCATAAATAAGAAAAAACTCTTAAACTTAATCATTTGGCTCTCAATCATAAAATTTATCGGCACATTTAAATAAATAAATAACAACAACAACGTCTTTTTCACAAGAACTTGGCATTAATAAAACAAAGGAAATGGAAATAAAGCGGATTTTTGGTGGAAAAAAGCATGTGACTTCACAAGTGAAAAATATTTGCAAGATTCACAACATGACCGTAATGCCAGAAGCAGAAGGGATGTGTGTGAAGGGTGAATTTAATTCATTATTTTTGAAAAACAATTCTGAAAGCAAAATACACAAGTCAGAGATGGGCATCGCTGGAGCAAACGTGAGCTCGTCTGAAACTGAAAGGCCTGTAATGTGCAGTAAGATGACAAGGAAATGGCCAAAGACGAAGTCCATCTGTAAGAGCTT
The DNA here is from genome assembly GCA_028128575.1 of Paedocypris carbunculus. Classification (NCBI taxonomy): domain Eukaryota; kingdom Metazoa; phylum Chordata; class Actinopteri; order Cypriniformes; genus Paedocypris; species Paedocypris carbunculus. The sequence goes on from SOMO01000063.1 coordinate 568,868, forward strand.
TGCCCAAAGCTGAAGTGAGAAAAAGGTGGAGGAAAGTTTCAGAACTAGCAACTAATTCAGATCCGGTCTGCTGAGCTTTAGAGACTGACCGTGTTTTGATAGAACACAAAACATGTGGCCATTAATCACGGCTTGCCGGATATGCGCGGTATATCTCAGAAATAGAGAGACCAAATTGGTGCCAGATACAAAAAAACTATAGAAACCAACTCCACATGTTTGCACACCAAAGTTCATGACTGTGTTTCCACCCAACAAATCAAACCTTAAGATGCTTCAAAGCGGCACCTTCATGTCAGCGCCTTCACTAGCTTCCTTACGGTGGCAACTTCTCCGCGTTCTTCGACAAGCTGTGCAGAAGCGTCTTCTGAACGTCCCTGTCGGCTGCTTCAGGGATGAGGATCTCGATGAGCAGATCAAAAATATGGTACACAAGGTGCCTAAAAACATAAAGGACACTAGGTCGGCAAATGTAAAGCCAAACCACGTATGAAATAACCGTCGCCTATTGTTTCAAAACTTGCTCAAATAATACTGTATTCATGCAAAAAGAAATACAGTACATCCCATTTTTCCCCATTCCAGAAGTTCATCGGATGGGGTGCTTAGATACGCACCCCGCTTAGATACGCTTTTATATGCATTCAAATGTGAAAATGTTTCCACATTTCAAGTCAGAAGCAATTACAAATTACTGTATATACGCGAATATAAGCACACCCCTGAACTTTGGAAACTAAAAATTCCATTTCTGACAAAAAATTCTCAAAAATTACTTTTTTTTTTTTTTGACATTTCTGGTTCAATGACTTTAATATTCTCCTATACATACTATATTTTCTTTATTCAACAAACCTAACTTGACACTTGTCATTTTTATATTGTTATACTTGAATGATAGATAACAAAAAGTGGATTCTAGTGATCAGAACTTCATTTCCCAAAAGTCTTTGCACCAGTCCGCGCATGCGCAAAGCAACTGTGTGAGGCTGGTCAAGGGCTGTTTAACCAATGCAGTGTGAAGAGAAGCGAAGCAAAGGATTATTATCCCCTGTGCAGCAGACAGAGCATTTTGATTGTGTCGGTTCCTTGAATTTTTACATGACGATGTGTTTCCGTTTATTTGCGATTGCTCCTGACTTTAAATGCGGAAAAATTGGCGCTTATATTTACTTACATATTCAAAATCGGCAATTATAAAGTTTTTGAGCGTCAAAAATTTGAAAAAAGGGGTGCTTATATTTGCAAAAATAAATGGAAACATGTCGTCTTTATGCAGTGACGCGCTTTTGTGTTGTGTCCTCTTTACTTTTTTTAAATAATGGTTCCAGAGGAAGACAAGCATATATGCTTTTATTAGCTGAATAACAAACATAATGAAACATTAGTCTGATTTTTAAGTCTCTGGAAAGCTAGAATGCCAAGAAAGTAAGTAGGTGCTTACGTTCAACTATTATTAGAATTTTTATTTTGTGCCTGAATAATCAGAGGTGCGCTTATATTTGCTAATATATACTAGCAAATATATATATACTAATATTATAGATTTGTCTGGGTCTTGCTAACTAGCAATATTAATGTTAGATTTGCTACTTATATGTATATTTCTTGCTTCGAGATTGTTTATGAATGTGAAGAGCGTAAGTTTAATTTATCTATAAAAGCCAGTACAACTATACTGGGCAACCGTGTGATTCTGGAGGAAGAAATGAAGAAATAAAAATGCCAAAAGACGTTCTTTATCGTTTACTCCTGATGCATTTTTGCTTTCCTCCCACTGAATAACAAACTGCGCACCTGGAACAAGGGAGATACCTTTGGTAGGTTTATACAGTCTTTGTAAAAGCAAGAAAAACAAGTGAATGAAGGTATCTCAGCAGACAGGAAATAACACAGACAGCGGAGCCATGCGTGCCTTGTTACCTTCCAATCTTTCAGACTCAGCCCATAAACCAAAAGATACTCGCTCGGCGTTTAGCTGCTTCTAACCGCATCTGCTTCATCTGGACGTTTACAGACTACAACATGTTCCACTAAATCACAGAGCAAAGCACTGCTCTCAAAACACTGGCCGCTGTGAATAAATCATGCACCCTACTGTGGTAACAATCTGCAGGTCCTCCGATAACAAACTACAGGGATTTATCTATTGAAACCACATTTTTGGTTTCTGCGTCCCCCCCTAAACAGACCCATGACATGAGAATAGTTTTAACAAGAAACAATTAAGATGTCTGAATCGTTACCACAGCAACATTTACGTGGCTTTTACGGCGTCATGCTAAATTGAATTGCGGTGTGTGGTGGAAAAGCTGAAGAACTTGTATATGTTTATCGAAAGTCACGATGACAGATGAATGTCTGAATCTACAGCATCAGAAGGTGAGGCTGGATGTTCTACTCACACACCTGTTGATGGTGGCATCCTGAAAGGAGTTCACGACCGTCAGCCAGGAGGACATGTACTTCTCAGATCCCAGCAATTCAGTGATCAGATCTGGAAAAACAAGGCAATTCATTTCTCTGTTTGCATACAAATCCAGCTGCTGACTCTTCCGTGCCTTGAACAGCTGTTTACGTAAATCACAAAACACTTTGAATAGCGCACACGGTTTTTGGACAGGCATTCTAAAACAACAATTGCAACAGTGTGAGGAAAGAGATTAAGCAAAATTAGTCGTTAAAACGAGTTCAGATTACGGTAAGAACCGGATCTATGACTGTACTACATACAATTCCAGGTAACGCTCATGAAAAGCAGAGCAATATTAGTGTTCACATGGACGTGAAAAACAACGATTTTNAGTACCGACTAAGAAATTAACCGCAGTAGAACAAGATGCCAACTTGTTGGACACAATCACAATATAACGAGCAACAGTAAGTGTCCATTCAAATGTAATGGAGTAAAGAGTGCAGATACAATCAAAAATGTAGTCAAGTAGAGAGTAAGACCATAAGTAAGTCCATTTACTTTACACCACAGCAAACTGAGTTGAAAATCAGTCGAGGGAAAACTAACTTAAATCTGCAGGTCACTGTAGTGTATAATTTGGCCCAAAATAAGACCATAAGCTTCTTCTGAAAATAAGAAAATATATATTTTGGCCTGTTTTTTTATATTACACGTAGATACATACAAGGCTAGGTGCTTAAAATTGTATTGGTGAAAAAAACAAAAGTCATAGATTTTAGCTAAACACCAAAATTGTCATAAAACTTGCCTGGAAGTAGTTTCATAAGGCACAGCAGGGCTTGCTTTCTGGTTTCTTGTTTCTGAAGGGCACTGCGTTGAGGTCGAGGTTGGGCCGGCAGATTTCCTCCAGGCCAAATGGCTTCCTGTAACACCCGCAGGTAAGTTGCCCAGTACTCAGTACAGGTCAGATTATCCACCCCAACTTCCAGCCATCTGCAACAGAACCAACAGAAACCACACACAGGATCAATTCACCACAGTCGTGCCACTTTATCAGTCATTATGTCATAAACCATCGTACACAAAGATTCCAAAACTTCCAAACTCGCTTGTTGTCGCCTTACAACAAAGTTCTTACACGTGTAAAAATTGTTGATAAAAAACAGAATGCAAGGATGTGGAAGTTTCAAGATTCAATTTTTAAATAGAAAACGATACAGATGACATAACCAATGCTTAAATTGAGAAATGGTGCATTTTAAGAACAAATAAGTTGACTTCATAGCATCCACACATCTAAAAGATTAGGACATTGTTAGGACAAGATCACGCTTAACACTGTATAATACACTCCTCTTTTTATAACAGTCTGCAAACGTCTGGAGATTGAGGAGACAAGTTGCTCAAGTAAGGGAAAGGAATGTTGTCTCCGTCTTGTCTAATACAGTTTCTCAACTCTCTTAGGTCTTCTTTGTCACTTCTTCTTTATGATGTGCCAAATGTTTTCAATGGCTGAAAAAACAGGACTGCATGCTGACATTCCAAATCTAAATGCTGATTGTCCATCTACGCTGCTGTGGGTTGTAAATGCATCATCTGCTCGGGCAAAATTTTGCACACAGAAATGTGTGCGGATCTGAAGTTTTTGTGAAAGACAAAGATTACAAATGTATTGCCATTTATAAACTTCAAAGAGGTTGCAAATGTCAACTGCTTAAAGCTGGTCGTTACATTTCTTTATTAGAAGTTAAAGCAACACTCTATGTCATTATAGCACGATTTTGAATGTTCTATGAATGTTCAACTAAGTAATGTGCCAGAGTCTGTAAAAAACCCATCAGACCAGTGTTGGGACCGACATGCAAGAAGTTCTAATACAAGAACTACACAACATTTTGTGTGTAGTGTTAAGAACTGGAGGAAGCTTCTCAAAAAAATAAATAACTGGAAAACAAGACTACGTGATGTATCGCACTGAAACCAGTTTTAAAGCCAGAAATAATCAACTTCCTTAATGTCACATGTCATAAAAAACCAAATGCTTCTGTGGCTCTAATAGTTAAATGAAGCAATACAAACAACTCACGAATATAGACTTGTATGCAACAAAATGTAAGTATACTATTAGTCAATAAGTTTGGCCGAGATGGAACTAAAATGGAACATAATGTATATGGGCAGCCAAATGTGTTTCTCTGTGAATCCATAAAACTCTATGTCAAGCACAGATAAAATGACAGAAATAAAACTAATGTGTAAAAACTAATAATACTGAGAATACACCTTATTTGGGATAGAATTGCATTAAAAAAAACATTAAAAACAAACTAAGATAAAGTTTAGCACACAACTCTATTAACAAATCACCATGGTGCTCTAAATTGCATAGAGAGCAATGGAAATTAAAAAGAAAATAAAACAAACAATGTACTACATGTACCCATGATACACTTGGCATGGAATAAATTAACATACGTACATATATTTATCTGTGCATCGCCGAGCTGACTAGGTTAGGCAAATCAAACACATCTGGACCAGAAAGAAACCATTGTTCTGGTCTGAGAACCACAGGTCATTGCTGAATTCCACTTAGTTATTATAACTTAATATGTAGAGCTGATGCACAAAGGTTGTGGGTTCAATTCCCAAAGAAAGCCAGTCCAATCATTGACTGCAATTCCTTTGATCCATTAATCCAACATTGCTATTTCTGGGTCACGAGGAGCTGAAGCCAATCGAAGCAACTTTGGGCCTGAAGGCGGACACACCCCCTGAATTAGTGGCCAACCAATCACAGAGCAAGACACACACACACACACATTGACATTCAATGGTCAATGTTCCAGACTCCTACGTTCAAGAACATATGTTTTTGGACTGTCGGAAGAATTCTGAGACCCAGAGGAAACCCACGCAAGCACTGGAAGAACATGCAAACTCCACACAGAAAGACCCCCGACCAGACCCACACTACCCACTACTCCACCATTGCCAATAATTCTTGAATACCAAACCGACTTTCATCTTGTGTGGAATTCTGCCTGAAACTCTAGAAATGTAAGTAGTCGATGACTTCAGGCACATTATCAGGAGATCACAGAGATGCTACAGCGTTGGAACTCTCCCAATGAGTCTCTGGATCTTTTTCTTGCCCCTAAACATGACTTTCCAACGCTTTCCCCTCACTTCAGTTGAGAACAGCGCAACAAACGCCACTGTTGTGGGTTCAAAGCTTTAAATGTACAGCTTGACATCCACAGTCAGTGCAGATCAAAACCTCTGCAGAACGTTCTGGAGCCAATTCAGGCATCAAAGGGCCCGAAGTAGGGAAACGCCTGGTTCGAGTAGACAGATGTGGACATGCGGGCAAAAAAAAGGATTGCTTTGACGTTCGCCGGCACGCTTAAGCTTCTCCAATTTACCTTTGGATGAGAGGGAAACGACGGCATCTGGATGAAACTCACACCAACACGCAGAGAACATGCAAACTCCACACAGAAAGTGCGACTTCAATTGAAGGAGTCTGTTTCAGATCAAGGAAACATGTCAGGAAGCCTGTGTGTTCGCTTGGGTTTAATATGATGCAGCAACACATTTCAGGCAAGTGGTTTGAAACGTCTAGACATCAACGCGTGAATACCTGCAGAACACGCATTTGGAGCCAACGCTTTAACGTGTTATTGAATGTGAAATCTTCACCTTTCAGAACAAATCACAGGCAAATGTTGGACCTGCTCAAGGCCTCATTGGTTTCACGGCATCAAATGGAAACGATGGAATGGATTTGTATACAGATGTGCAGTGACAGCCAAACTGAGCAGGAAGAACATCGAGAACTTTGGATGAACCAAATGTTCGGCCACTGGGAATGTTCTGTCATAAAATAACCAATCATACGTATAAAAGAAATGTGTAAAAGCTGATCACAAATCGCATTAGCACAGAACAAAAATGAGACTTTAGGCAAATAAGTTGGTAGTCTGGAACTATTTTTAAGATTATGAAAGAGTCTGGAGTGTTAAAGGACTGTTAACTGTGAGCAGAACATCAAAACTGTCATTTCAAATCGAGAGACAGAATACTACAACATATTAGAGATGTGGCAGGAGTAACAAAAGCAAAAAGTGAAGGTTTAAATTTAGAGCATAGTATATAAAGAAATATAAAAAAAAATGTAATTTAAACGTCAGTTCGTTTTTAGTCTTATTGAATGAGTTTGTTATTCATAACTATCTGCAGAGATGTTTCCATGCACAGACACACTATTAATTAAACCACAGACGAAAAGCATCATTTGAACTTATTCTGTATTTGGCCTTTGGTTTCAAGCCAGGTGTTTCCCTTCCATTCGGGTTTTGTCATCGGTCCAGAATTTTCATTTTGTCATCATTATGAAGAACGCTGCGGAAAAGTTCATGCTGAAACTGAAGCTGCCTCAGGGAAGGGCCTTATTACTGTTATTAACCTTAAGAGAAGAGCACCGAGAAACGGCAGTAAGCCTCCTGATGACAGTTTAGAAAAAGTGGCGTCACTTCCAGCATTAAGTTGTCATCAGCCACTACTGTGCGACTGCTTTACTCAAGTAAATATACTCAAAGACTCGAGCAACTGCTTTGAGGAAGAAACGAGCGAGGCTTTCAGGTAACGCCTCACTGCCATGTTGTCCTGAAGGCTAAAAAACATTCTCAATGTTCAATTTGTTTTTAGAACTGCTTTTCAATTTCAGGGTCAAAAGGAGTTTTGAAGTAAAAAAAAAAAAAAAAAATTTTCCAGATACAAGGAGGCCTCAGTCAAAATCAGTTTTGAAAAGCCAAAAGCTCTTCATACTTTAGAAGCACACATAGTGTAAGAAGTTGGATAGCCAAGACATTTAACTGGACGTTTTTAAAAAACTGTGGAATTCACAAAATAAAGCAGAAACCATAAAATTTGACTTAAAGTGGGGGTCTGCTGTAGGCCACAGTGATCACAGATCCACCCGTAGAAATAGGAACAATGCCTTTCCTGTCCAAATTCAAGCTGCTTTCACTCAAACTAAACTCAAATATGAGGTAAAAAAAAATTGCAGTATTTTAATCTGACATCAAGTTTCGGCAAAAACTATTTTAGTCTTCAGTAGGATGAACCAGATGAATGTCTGCGCTCCTCCAAAAGCATCACAGACATTCCACACGGTTACTCCATTCTAATGTCTAATCCTGGGATTGAACCTGTTTTAGGGTGCCGTGCGCCTTATTTTCACAAAGCCGCTTTGAGAATCGCAGAAGTGCTTGAATTATCCGACGCACCTTTCTATGAGTGTCCCAAACAGCATCCTGATGGTCCTCTGCACATTCTCAGTACACAGCCAGCTCCAGTGGTCCTTCATCAGCAGACACAGAAGATTCAGCACAATCTCACACAGACTCGTCTCTCCAGCTGTACACAAACACAAGGCTGAGGATGAAAAAAAAAATCTGATTTTAACTCCAACAATTACTGTAAATAAGCCACCGTATGTTGTAATGCGCCCGTACATTAAAAATAAGATATATGACAACAAATATTCCATCTCTGACAAGTTTTCATGACATAGAAAATAAAAGACCTTCTGCTTGTCTTCCTGTGAGAGTTCAAATTTCCTGAAATTAGGATGGTTCATAACATCATGCAAAATACCATGCTGCCATCTAGAGGTATGCAGATCACANTACGCACATACATTTTATAATTTGAACATACTATCACACAATACTAATTAAAAACAGCTTACCTTGATCGTTCAACGGTTTTGCAGTGGCAAACATGCAAGGTTTCGCATCTGATCTGGATCCCAGGCCTGCACTTTTCTCACTGTCACCATGACTAAAAACTGAAGCTTTATGATCAACATGTTCCTTCTCTGAAATGAGCAACTCCAAATCATTCAATGAAAAGCCATTGAAAACCTTTGAAAACAAGAAACCGTTCAATATTCAATAAAAAAAGTGAAAATCATTGAATACAATTGAGCATGGTTTAATAATGTGACTTACAGTTCTGCTTTCATCAAAGCAGTAAAGCACTTTTGGCCGCATATCAGATACGTTAAGAGCAGGGGTTATTTTACTCGAGAACTTCATCTTTGATCTGAAAGACAAGAAAATGTCTTGGAAATGTTTCAATCTAACCAACAAACATTGCTCAAACAAATGAAAAGCAAACATTTCTTATATTGGTATCATTATCAATCAACCTCTTACTTGGATTTTTTATCAGTGAGTTTTCCATCCGGATCCCCATCAATGTCATCAGTTGGACTCTGCGGNGGGGTTATTTTACTCGAGAACTTCATCTTTGATCTGAAAGACAAGAAAATGTCTTGGAAATGTTTCAATCTAACCAACAAACATTGCTCAAACAAATGAAAAGCAAACATTTCTTATATTGGTATCATTATCAATCAACCTCTTACTTGGATTTTTTATCAGTGAGTTTTCCATCCGGATCCCCATCAATGTCATCAGTTGGACTCTGCGGTTCGGAGCGGGGAAAGGCCGTCTTCAGGGTGTCCACTATAGCATTCACCACAATCTGCAGAAAAACAAATGAATTTATAGTTGTGTTTCTTCATTATGATGTTTGTGGTGTGTTATAGTTATTATGCGAAGTATTATGGTGTATTAAAATGTTTTTAAAAGTACCTTGTCGATTCTTGACACAATGAAAGGTTTCTTCACAAAGGCGATTCTTGCATCAGTATTTAATGCCAGAAATTCTTGCATTTCCTCACAGTTGGCTGTTTCAGGAATGGCACAAAGTTGCTGTAATAAAAGATGTTAATTATTTATAATTTTTTTT
>SOMO01000063.1:608971-621577 GCA_028128575.1 Paedocypris carbunculus
CCCATTATACCTTCTGAACATAAATCTCAATGTACTTTTGCAGATTGTTGCGGTACAGGTAGAGGACAAGGTCGTGAACAAAGTCAAAGCGGTCGCACACGATGATGAGTGGCAGCTGGTCGGTCAGTTTAGCTTCCTGTTCAAAACAAATGCAATCATTGACATGAGATATTGATCTTGATTTTAGATGGTTTTGTTAATAATGAGAGATTTGGGTCTCAAACCTTAAGGAAGTTCTTCACACGCTCTGGATCGTAACAGTTGCTCTCTCTGCAGATTCTCTCGACTTCCTTGATTTGACCGGTTTTACAAGCAGCCTGGATGTATTTAAAGTGAACTTCCGGGTCCTGACTGAAGTTTACAATGGAGCCCAGGAAATAGAAAAGACCTGAAAAGCACAGGGTTGTGATGTTTATGAAGTTGTTTCTACAAATAAAAGTGCTCAAGATATGAGACCGTATGACTTCAGAGACAATTGATTCATGCTAATTTTTATGCAGTTTTACCCTCAAAGCTTTTGAAGGACTCAAAGAGCTCCGTGAGCGACTGGGTGGAAAGCTGCTCGTGATACTTGGACGCCACCTGGACGCAGATCTGCAGGTTCTGCCTGATGTTGGCTGACAGCATGGCTCTCAGGCACTCGAGTGAATCCTCTACTGACAGCGAGCCAAAGAAGTTCACCAGCCACTGTGAGCCAAGCAAAGAACAATGGTTACAAGATGGCAGAGCTCCCCAGTGTGAATCGCTGGGCATTACCTCTGGGTTTAGCAGATGAGTGTGAACCACAGCTCTTTTAATATCGTACAGATCAGTGTAATGCTCAAGAGCTCTCTGAAGAAGACCGGCCTTCTCACACAGCTGTGCCACGTGAGCACGATCGTAGTGAGTGAACATCTGGTTGCCCAAAATAGCATCTGCCACCTAAAGCAGACAAGTTACTCGTTAACGACATTTAAAAAGGATAGAGGTCATTATTATGATCAGTTCTTCTAGGAGACCTGTGGCGCATGCATCAAGTTCATCTCCAGCAGACGAGTTTGTAAAGGCCCTTCAGTGGGACGGTTGTTCTTAAGGGCATCTAGTAGAAAGGAAGTGCACTGCTGGATCAGGTTATACTCCATGAACACATCCACAATCTGTGCGGCAAGAAAAACACAACATTTTAGGACATATAGGGAGCTTTACCACAAATACCTAAGGCTGATTATAGTAAAATGGACCTGTGTGATATCAGCCAAAGGCTCCTCGTCTTGAACCAGCATTTGAGAGAACTGAAGGCCTTGTTCTGGACTGATACGCATCACATTCCTCAACAAGAAGATCCAGTCTGGAGTGTAACCAACCTGCACAAAGCCACAAATTAGGAAAGATATCTAAAAGGATTTTTTTATAAAGACTGGAGAATGGGATGTTAGGAGACTCACTTTTTTAGCATACAATACAATTTTCTGAAACTGTCCAGTTTCTGCAAAGCACTGGATGACTTTGTTGGGAACGTTTGCCCTTAAATAAACACTGAGTGCTAAAGTGGGATCCACCGACTTCACCAAATCTCCCAATTCTTCAGAACATTCCAGCTGCAAATAGAGTTTAAGTCATCATAATTATAATCCATGAGTTAAAATTATAAAACAGATTAATACTGCCTTAAGCGCAGTGCATAAGACTGAGTAAAAATGAATTGATCGCACGTCATGACAATAAACAGACATGGTGGGTGGATTCAAGGTCATAATGTTAAATTTGCTTTTCTCTCTTCAATGACACTAAAGTGAGGACTAATTATTTGAGGAATAGGCCACAATTTGCACATATAGATTCTACTTCTGTATGACTGTAAGATTAAGTAGAGTAGATTAAGACTTTGTTGGACAAGAAACCTTGAAAACTAATAAGAAAATTCTTTGAAAAGTAATGGTAGGCCTACAATAACATTTAGTGAGACCATCAAAAAGGAATAATAATAAAAAAGCATTTCTTGTTTTTACATCACAAAGTGGCAAAATGTAAAACCTCTTTAAATCATTCCATTTTAATTCTTGTGTGCATGTCATGATAGTTGTTATCCAATAAAAGTTCACAAATTATGAGAAAGAAAAGCGAAAGAAAAGAAAAGTTTATCCAAATTATATCAAAATTGCGATGTACCTGTGCAAAAGGTTCAAGAAAAATCACAAAGAAAAACAATGTAACGTATGTATAAAATGTATTGTTTTTTTTTCCAGGCTAACCGATATCAAACCCAAGCGTGTCTAAAAATGGATAACATTTTCATACAATTTGTAACATTTCTCAGGTCACCACAGATAAATTGGATAATCCTTGTGGGACAGGTTGTACCTTGTCTTCCTTCAGCCATTTCTCCAGAAGCTGCTTGCGGCCTTGCTGCAGGACGGGCCTGCAGAGCTCCAGTGACTCAAACTTGTTCAGCTGGCCCTGGTCCAACAGAATCCCGAAATACTGTAGCAGGGGAGACGTCTGACCTGGCTGGGCTGGAACACTCTGGAAGCGCCGAATGGTTTCCGGTGTACGCAAAATGCCCTGCGAGAACGGCCATGCATCGTGGTCAGTAGTTGTGCGACTGAGACTATTGCGACAGCAGGTTGTACCGAATGCAGTACCTTCGGTGCATTGGCAGCAACTTTAGCAGCTTCGGAATAGTTGCCCCCAGCGAAAAGGTTGTTGAATTTGTGGGCAAAAAGCTCCTCGGCGCCCGCCAAGTTGTTGCGGACTGCCATTCTGAGAGCCAGATCTGGGTTTTGCAACACACTGGTGATATAAGGGATGATGTTTTCCTCCTCCACACACACAGACAGAACCTGAAAAACCATACAGTGAAAGTTACACACAGCACATAAATCAATATGCTGTTAAATAATCTGCACGTGAAAAAGAAAAGACTGGCTGCATTTGCAAACAATAAAAGCAGCATTCTGGCTAAACAAGGATTTTTCCACAACTTTGTTCAACTAGTTAATTGTAAACTTGTTAACTCACAAAAAGCATGTTAATTGTTCTAGTAGATTTAAATTTCACAATTAAATAACTTATTTAAAGACCAGTACTTAACTTTGTGCGTACACATACACACCAGAATAAATAAATAACTTGTGTTCCACAATCTGCCATGGTTAAAAAAAAAGTAGCATAAAACAATATGTGTGTCTGTTTAGTACACAGCACAGTGCATATAAATAGTACATATATATTTATACACACACACACAAAACTGTACTGTCTGTCTGTTACACCAATACAGATGAGATGTAAGATGGCCTTTAGCATAGCACAAGCGCTTTATCATGACCAGAGCTTCAGTAAGAGGATTACAGTAGCCGTCTCGACTGGCCACCCAGTCACATGACATTCTCACTGTACACGGCATCTCACGGGGTATCAAGCGAATCCCTAATGCATCATAAACACTACATAAAACAGATTTAATTCATAAACTCTAGTATGTGTGAAGAAACTGGGAATGATCTAGTTCCCCAGAATGTATGATCAGTATACAGTTGACACCAGGCTTCACTTGTGGTGGTTTTTCCAAAGAAAAACAAAGAGCGAGACCGAGAGGCGATCACGTTTCCTAGTACCTCGTACATATTTAATGAATTGTGGGTCTGAGCTTCAAAATAATTCATCAGCTGATAGCGTTCCGTTACAGTAAATTATGGAAAACAAGCTACTCGGTTTGCAAACACAACAGCGTCTGATTATGAAGCACGGTGAAAAGCCTCCACTGCTTCGTGCAAATGTGCTGAGCAAACGCTTGCGCACAGGTAATGCATCACTTCCTTGTGAAGGATTGTAAAAAAGTGGACGGCACCTGTCCCTTGCGGTTAACGCCAATAATTCCAGATGTGGCTTCATGAGGCGCAGTGACAAAAATGGTCTCTCCGCTGATCCTGTTCATGTAGATGCAGGTGCCCGTCTCAAGGTCGTAGAGGTGAATGTAGCCATATTTAGTGATCAGGAACACCACATCATGCTTGGAGCTAATCTGCATTTTGAATAAAAGAAAAGATAACAGAGATTGAGAAATTCACAAAACACACAAGATTACTCTACAAGTGAGAAAAAAGAAATTATGCAAGTATCTACAATTATTGCAGAAGGATTGTAACCTAATCACCCTAAAAAAAAAAAAAAAAGCAAAACAAAAAGTGAATGTAATTAAATAATGTTTTGGTCAATTAGTTTTGAAAATTTGCTCAAAAGTAGATTATGAAAAAAAATTAAAACCTATAAATCTTATGAAAAAAAATACAAAACACGGAGATATGAACATGAAATAAGAAAAGAAAATAGATCATGACAAGGAAAATTGTCAAAAAGACTCTGGTATGTTAAGTGTGTCATCATAAAATAATGTGTGTAAAATGTATTTTTTTTTTTTTAGAAACTTAAATCTTCACTTGAAAAAGCAAAAAGTGGTTTTCAGAACTGTAAGTGACCTGCATGGCAACTGGAAAATCATTTTGAGCCTCCGGGGGGAAAAAGACGTCGACCGCTTTCTTCGGGAAAGGTTGATTGCCCGACGGAGGAGTTCCCACTTCAATAATGTGCAGCTAGACGTGAAAAACAACCCGATTAAAATCAATAGTGTTGTTCAAGTTTAATTTGATTGGCTGAGCCGAACCTTTCCTCCAGCTTGCCCACGAACGGCAAAGCAGAAAAGTGTGGATTCCTCTGTATTTCCTTCCATTTTAAATTGAGCAAAGCCAGCAGCATGGCCTTCGATCGGCTGGGACACCTTTCGGTCCACGGAGTAGAGTTGCATTGCACCCACAACACGGTTTTGCTGGACAGAAAAAAAAAACAATTGGTCAGTAAGATGTCAACTGCGGGGAATCGCAAGTCTGCAGTGTATGGATTTCAACCAATCAATTTCAACCAACAGTCCTTTTTTTTTCACCTGTGCCGAGATGCCGATGAGAAGCAGCCATTTTTGTTTGGCGTCAGTGCGGTAGTTGATGATCTGACAGCCTGCTAGACTGGAATGCCGGTCGAAGACTTTAATCGGCTGCGAGTCTCCTTCCATACTCCAGTGATAGACCGCGTTATCGGTTACAAGTGCTACGGTGTTGAGAGAGATCCACTTCCAGAAAGTCACGTCTTCAGTCATGGTGTGGGCCTTCATCTTGCTTTTCATTTCAATGTTGAAAATTTGAAGGGTTTTTGCCGCTGAAATTCAGGGACAGAGGTTTTAAATTTGAAGAGAAGCGAAGCAAGCGTTTGACACAGACAGCAAGCGTGGTGCTGAGAACATAACAAGTGGTCAAATATTTTTGTGAATTAACAACAAAAATATGGACGACATATATAAGCCGCTACAATGCAAAAGAACTGGAGGACAAACACTGCAAACGTTTACGGACATCAAGCAATCAAGAGTTTGGCCGCACATTTGTGTTGGATTTTCAAGTGGCATTTAGGTCATTATTAATAGAGAAATAGAAATTAAATGTCATAATAGTTTTTGATATGATTGCAAACGCACACACATTTAATATATACAGTAGAAGAAAAACTTTCATATAGAATATAGAAAGTCTTTTGCACCATTCAGAATCTTGTCCTTGCACATGGTTATATTTGTATTAACCTATGCAGTTATTAAAATGCTGCATATATAACATTTGTATGTGTGTAATGTATGAAAATTATTTTCAAGTCATCCAGCAGCAGTCAATTCTTTCATACAATGTTGGTGAAAAGAATTAAAATAAATAAGTAAAATACATAGAAAATAATGGTGGAAGTAGGCATCTTATGTATATTAAATACAAGTCATTTAATTAAATAAATCAGGGAATATATTTATATTGCAAACCGTTAATTATAAATAGAGTTTAATACTATTTAATCAGTATATAATTTTTTGCCATATAGTGTCTTTTGTATAATTTGAGTACTACTTGATTACTTTCCCTTCTATTCAATCTCTAGTCATATGTATGTTATTTTTTGTCATAAAGCCTATCATTGTGTGGGAGTAAAAACTGATTATAAAAAAAAAAACAGGACATTTTAAGCAGGACTTGCAACAAGTTTAATAAACAAGAAATTCTGAATGCAATTCACTAACTGAATCCGTTCTGCGTTTTACACGTGCACGCGTGTGCATGACATTTACAAAAAAATATTTCAGTTCTTCTTATGGCCAAAAGCAAACCTTTTGTCGCATTCACAGCTTGGAATATGGTTTAGGGAAAACACAATAAACTACAGCGTCCCTTAATTAAGCCAGCAAAATTAAATGGAAAGCGCTACTACTTTAACCAACAACAACCAATAATCATAAATCATTTCCCGCATGCATGTTTCAGGAGCCCGATTTCATCAATGTGTGGCTAAATTATCATTCGACACCAAAGGCATTCAGAGACCCCACATTTCACAATTCAAATCCCACTCAGGAGAGAAAAAATTCAACTCACCGTCTGCAAACATAAGAAAGCAGTAAGAAAGAAACAAAAAAAGAAAAACAAAACAAAAACAAGCAAGAACAGACAAAGCGTTTATGACGGCAAGACACTTCCAATGTGCATTTCAAAGGCTATTAACCAAAACATTCATTAGGAGACAATTGTGATTGGAATTAGCTTGACGGATTGGGTTTTTTTTCCTAATCTATGACATGAGTTTAAAACAATAAAAGAGGCATTGTATGACAATACTATTTACAGTGCGTGGGGGGTGTATTAAAAAACTGAATATTTAAAGGGTCAGTGCACACACTAATCAATAATACACTCAAAACTTTAACATCTCCATCATGTTGAAAAGGTCATCTTACCTTTCAGAGCAATGACTTTGCTGGCTGGGTTCATGATGGCACTGTCTGCGGAGATAGGCCTGCGGATGGGAGTGTTGGGGTCACTCATGTCAATAATCACCACTTGGGCTTGTTCGCCCACTTTTTCCCGGATGCAGATGAACTTATCCGACTCCATTGTCAGGGTGCTAAATCCAATATTTGCAGGATTTATACCCAGGTTCTGGAGCTGTAAAAGGGAGAGAGTTCTTAAGCGGTGAAGACAATAGATTGTAAATCAACATGTTTCCAGGGTTCCTTGGAACTTTGAACAGGCTTAAAGAAAAACAAAAAAAAAAGCACACAACGTCCACAGGGAGGCATGGCATATTGATTAGATTGTTTTATTATATTCTAGATTATTGGCAAAACCCTGCATGACATAATTTCTATATTATTATAAACTGTTTATAAATTATTTGCTTGCTCACTGGTCATAGTCATAAAACACCCACAAACAATGGACAAAATGCAACAAATCCTTTACAAAGCTTTACAAATCCAGTACAGTATACATATTTATGTGGGCGTGTAAATATATTTATATAAATGTGTGTGTGTGTGTGTGTGTGTGTGTGTGTGTGTGTGTGTGTACGTATGTATGTATGTATGTATATACACACACACAAACATTTATTCAAGGAAATAAAGACGTCAAAGACACAAATAAATATCTACATACAACATATACGGTATACGCATATTTGTATGTCCGTGTATATATGCGTGTGTATATATATATATATATATATATATATATAAATAAAAATACTGACACAAATACCATATACTTACGCAAAAACGGTATGTACGAGCGCAACCCATAGCAATAAATCTGTCATTTAAAACTATTTGCGATATGGGCTTGTTAAATGTATATACTATTTAATCATTATTATTATTAAAAAAAAAAAATAATTATTAAAAAATCGCATGCGGTGTAGTGGAGACAAGTAATTTTTTAATGCCAGAGAAAGCCACTGAAATGGATGGGAGGTCATTCATTGTGCTAATGCTAAAGCTAACGAGCGTTGTCACCTCTACTACAACAGAGACAGCAAAAGTGAGTCATTAAACGGCGTTTGTAAAGGCACTTATAGTGACTGCCAACCTGCAAGTGCTCTTGGAAGCGGATAGGCAGGATCTGAGCCATGGCTGCGGCTTTCTGCTCTCAATCCTCCCGGCCGGACTCGATTTTTCTGCCTGGCGTTAGAGAACGACGACCTCCCCTGAGCGCGAGCACCCCGGAGCCGAAACGATCCAAACCCGGGAGTGTTGTTTGCTTAGACCGAGGGTGTTCGTGTTCCGCTTTCGTCGTGTCAAGCCGAACCGCCGGATGGTTGATGTTTTTCCTCCCTTCCTCGCACGGATGGGACTCGCTCAGAACCGCAATGGCGGCGGAAACTGCTCAGACTGACAATCCGGAAGCAGCGGCGCGGACTTTGCGGCGGAAGGACATTTGCAATTTCTCCGATTTTGTAACGCAAGAGTTGGTGGAAAAGCGCCAATTTGCTATAGACGATTATTTGTCGACTTCACAATTGCGGATTAGATTAGTTTGGTTTGCTGTGAATTGGCTGGTTAATTTTAAATACTTTGTTTCATTTTTGCCAAATCATTCAGTTGTTCGTATTGCGCGTACGTCAGTTCCGGGTGCGCTGCGCTTCGGTCGAATCGATGATTTTGATTCGGTTTTGGATTCGTTCGGGTGGAATATGCGATTGTTTAAAAAGACAAATTGTTCAATCGCGTCGCAAAAATAAACACATTTTTAAATCAATAACACAGTTCTTTGTCACACGTTATACTTCCATTAACTTGTTTTTATTATGCAAAAAATTGCTTCAAGCTTCTAGAACAGGGGTGGCCAACCAGTCAGACACTAATTAAAATAACCACACCGACATGATAATATTAGTTATTTTTTAACCGTTGACATTGTGTGCATATTGGACTCATGTCATGTGAAAGCTCCTGAAGAGCCGCATGAAACTAGTTAGAGCCGCATGAGGCTCAAGAGCCACAGGTTGGCCACCCCTGTTCTAGAATGTCCTTTCAGTCCCGTTTTGGAACACATTTCTCAACTTCAGGAGACTGGGTGGTTACTGGACTAGTTTTAGTTGATTGAAAAACTACAACCTAAAGCCAACGCAAGGCTCAAATTACTGTACTGTGTCCTCCTAAAGGCGAGACTAATAACCGGTCTAATTATAACATTTATTACAAAAAGTAAAAATTACACATATGATCAGTCAAACACTGACAATATCAATCTCTTTTAATAGACCTTTATCCTCAAGTTTTTCTCCTGTAAGAAGATTACAACATTTAATCAACGTGAAACAAAGCTTGTTTATTATGGAGTGTAAAAATGACCCAAAACTAATTCAACAAATTAGTGGATCCGTGTATTGGCAGACGTCTAACACAATACTCTAGTCTCTTGACTCATCTCAGCATGAGCATCAGAACACTCAAACGCCTTCATGGAGCTTTACAAACGTACGTCAAATGGTCTGTTTAATGAAACAATACATCACTTTCAGCTCATTGTTAATCACCAGGCTCCATTTCAGCTTGTTGTGACGTGGGTGGTGTGTAGGTTCTTCATGGACTGTGTTAGGAATGATACTGATCATCATCTGTAGTGTCACTTTATGAAACCTACTGAAGCAAATGATTACATTCACACATGAGCAAAAAGTNAAGTCCAAGTGAGTCTATCTGTCCACTACAGAACAAATGAACACTAACACACAACTCAATAAAAGAAAGTAGCCATGAGCAAAATGGCTAGAGAAAGGAGTGGAATAACGTTTCATCTGTTGTCCGGGAAGCTTTATCCCCATGAAGAGTAATAAGCCGCACTGGAAAATGTGCCTAAAGTGTGTGAAAGCGGCCGGCGAGCATCAGTGGAGACCCCGAGCAGACACACACGTCTCCTGTTTCACGCCGCAACACATCACAGCAGCTGCAGCTCATCGGAGGAAATGAAATCCTGGTGTGTAACGAGGCATGACAAACGCACCGCCATTGTGTGGATCTCATCTAGCGTGATTCTCAGACAAAACGCTTACGACTTGACAACGAAGGATACAACACTTGCGAAGAAAGAGAAAGCGCTAAACTCCGATTAGATGAGGTTCTGATTCAAAGAACCTCTTTTCCAGCACAATGGAATATATTCCGACTCTATTGTCATTGTCTTTTTTTCCGAGGATTGTGTTTGTGAAACAAAGATGGTTCAGCGGTAAAACCTTTGAGAAAACATGTGCCTATAATGCTTATAGAATCCTCTAGCTCGTCACACAACACAGTAATTACATGTCTTTTTTACATGCAATTTCAATAACGTGAAGAATGCCTGATGCAAGATCGAAAGGAAAAATATCCTGTTTTTTTTTCCAACAGTATAAAGATTCAGATGTTAGAAGATCGAGTTCACAGAAGAGCCTTGTAATTAGCCGGAGGTCTAGACGGAGCCATTTAAAACACTCGGTTGGCAAAACGTAAGGCTGGTCACTAACGCCCCTCGAAAGCCGCCATTCAAAGTCACTAACTTTAGCTTAAGTGTCTTGTCTCTACAAAATATAAGTCTTCGTGATAAAGATTTGGTTTCACTACCATTAATCTGAGATGTTTGCATCATTTAAGATGAAAAAACACAGCATTTAATCCCGAAAAATCAGAGTGATTTATATTTTGCTGCAATACAGGCACTAGGTCTTATTTTCAGGGTGGATCTTAAACTCTTTTCAATCGATCGATATTTAATAAAACATGTGCAAAAACAACCTAAAAATGCTTTGTTAGTACAGCCGAAGCCCAATTTCATGCATGAATAATTCATGGTGTGCATAATTTGTGGGCGGAGCCATGTTTACCAGGAGAAGGTGATGTGTTTTTGTTAGAATAAATACAATTACGGGAAAAATATCTGGTTTTCCGACATGATGTGCCGATGTTGACTAATATTAGCACGAGAAAAAGAAAGTAGTGCTTGAGTTTGGAGTGTGTTTGTCGGCTGGAAAAAGAGTTAACCCCATCCACACTTTTCATTTAAATGAGTGTGATTGGAACCAACCCACTTAAGTGTTCATTAATGGGACAGAAGGTGTTACGAAGGTCTTCATGTATAAATATCACATCATGTTGTGTTCAGCTACAGAATACATCTTGAATTCTGCTCTTAAATAAGCTCAGCTAAATTCACTAGGTCTATTCTATGGCCTACTGATCTTGCATTCAAGCAGATAGTATTAGGTCTACATTTACTAACAGTAAATAGTATATACCATATTTATGCAAACATAAGCACCCCACAAATATTTCAATTTCTGGTTAAATTACCGTATTTTCTGGACTATAAGCCGCACCTGTTTATAAGCCGCATCCGCTCTATTTTTGGAAAAAAAAAAAAANATTAATATCTCTGCGGCCACGCGTGCAAGATATATTATTAATGAATATTTCGTTCCGTTACTGTACGCATAATTTTTAGTTTTTACGTGGTGCAATAATTTTTTTTTTTGCTTGCATTCGTTCCGCTAAATACTGTGAAATTTTATAGTGGTAGCATGATAATTTTTCGTTTTTTACGTGGTGCATAAAACAATAAAAGACTTACTGTTTTATTGCTTGACATTCGTTCAGTTGTATTCCGTTGTATGTATCTAAAATACCTTCAAATTTTTAGTACATACTGCTTAACAATCTTTCGTTTTTTTATGTTGTGCACTTTACTGTTTTATTACTTGATATCTGTTCCTGTGATTTTTGTGCTGAGATGTTTGTTAACATTACTTCAATAAAGAATACTACGTGGAAAAAAGGTGTTTTAAAAGTCTGAATAAGTGTTAAATAAATATGTAAATGTTGTGCCTCTACTTAGTGGATTTTCACCTATGGCGGTCGGGCTTGGAACGTATCTACCGCGATAAATGAGGATTCACTGTATTTACTACAGGAACAGAACGATTTTGAATTGTAAATGTACATGTATGTAACTAAATAGATCCTTTCCTAACCTGTATTTAAACACGGCAGCAACTTTGCAGATTAAAACTTATAAAAATAATATCTGCTTAGAGCGGCCCTAGCGGTGGAAAAAAATCCGCAGAATAGCCGCACCTTTGTTTAAGCCGCATGGTTCAAAACATATGAAAAAAGTAGCGGCATATAGTCCGGAAAATACGGTAATTTTGAAAATAATGGTATTCTGTGGTTAATACAGTACATCGTCCTTTGCAAAACAGAACTACAAACTCCCACTCTGAACGATCAAATGTACAGCCACTAAGATGATCCTGTGAAGCTTTACTGTACCTGTTTCCATGCGTAAGTGATGACACTCACCTTCTGGCGACATTGGTGAAATAACCCAAGCAGAGACATTGCCTCAGCAGTTCACTCCTGCTGCCCTCAAACCTCTCCTGAGGGAAGTCCCTCTGCTGTAACAACAAGAATACACGGTGTAAATACATTATCGCAACAATGTACAAAGTAGAAACAAATTAAATTACCTGACTAATAAACAAAAAACACTTTTAATTATGTAAAAAGCTTTTTTTTTTTACAAACGTAGCCAATAATGCTGCTTTGGAATAAATTAAACAATTATGTAAAAACAATCATTTTTAAAAGCAACAGATTACCCGCTTTAAACGTAGCAGAATTTCTCTCAACTGAGACTCGACACTGAAAGCTGATTTCACAGCCCTCCAGTGAATCCAATGCTCTTTGCACCACGCTGATGGATTTGCACTGGAAAAAGGCAAAAAAAATTA
>SOMO01000063.1:652808-667847 GCA_028128575.1 Paedocypris carbunculus
AAATTCAAAATAAAAGTCAAACTAGATTGTTTTTTTTTCCCCATTTGCTGAAATCTGTATGGCATGTCGCCACAACACACAATTTATCTTGGAGCTCTTGGAAAACACACCTCATTATGCGGCAATCCGGCAGCACTAAAAATCGGAATCTTCTGCCCACGAGCGATACTGTTCATGCCGTCAATAGCAGAGATGCCAGTCTGGATCATTTCCTCAGGATAGATACGACACTGAGGGTTAATCGGCTGACCTAAAAGGAAGTGGAGTGATCTTGACTGAGCAAGAAAATATTCCAGGCATATTCAGTATACAAAAAAAAAAAAAAACAACAACAACAAAATGGTTTAAGGGAATAAAAGGTTTGCTTTAGACTAAAGCATCCATTCTCCTGAGAAATGTATTTTAGAAAATATGTTTTTCCTCTTGAAAAGCATCTAAGCAATACATACAGTTTAGAGTGATGTGACCTTGAGGCCAGATCAACCTTTTATTCTGCCCTTTTTATTCACTTGGCTCATTCAAACGTTGGTCTGAATGGTCATTGTATACCTTTCAGAGCTCAAAAGCTAACCTTTGGCATCTCAGCTCAAGGTCAGAAATTGATTTAAAAAGAGGTAAAAAAAAAAAAAAAAAAAAAAAAATTCCTACAACCACTTACAATATTTAAATACAATGAAGGCAGCATGTTGCCAAACTGCAGTGCAGGTGAAACATAAAAAGGGTCATTTCTAACCTGGGTGATGGTGGCCTAATTGGAAAACACTAATTTCACTTTGATCTTAATGATCCCAATTATAATTGCCTGAGCAGAAGCTAATGGCATCATAGTATTGCACAATGGTGCCTTTCAAGACGGCACTTGTTCCACAACTTTTATTGTGCAAATGTTATGCAAGTCTCTTACCCATGATGTCTAAGTAGTCCTCAGCAAGAACAGTGGGACCTCTGTCGATGGGTTTACCTGACCCGTTGAAAACTCGACCTGAAATAGACGTTTTTATTAATAATATACAAGTTGATAGTGCAAATAACGGCCCCTTTTGATGAAGAACATGTGCGTGTGAAGTTGTACATCATCTTCGTACCTAGCATGTCCTCAGACACGGGTGTGCGCAAAATGTCACCGGTGAATTCACACGCGGTCTTCTTGGCATCGATACCAGAGGTTCCTTCGAACACCTGAAGGTCACAACACGTGATTATTATTTTAGCGGCATCTGTGCCCATCTTTTCATGGTCTGACCTTTTGCAACAAAGTAAGAGGATGACAAAGGTTTTAATCAATGTGGTGGGATTTAATACTGTCCAGACGACGGGCTGTGTGAGATATTTTAGAATGTTAAACTTTTCAGGGGTCTCACCTGGACCACGGCCTTGGTGCCAATGACCTCCAGAACTTGCCCGCTTCTCTTGGTCCCATCAGGNAACATCGTCTGTTAGCAGTTTGAATGAACGTTGGACGGCACTCACTCAGTCTGGGCTGGGAGATGTAGTTTCTGACGACGGCTTGCGCGTGCTGCCGCGCGGCTGCTTCGGGGCCGTTAAGGTCCACGGGACGATTCGCGACCAATGTAGACATTGTTATAACTCGTAGATATTAGTAAACGAGCCCGAGTGAATGTAAACAGATCAGCTCTCGGATCGAAGAACAGACGGAGTCATATGACACCGTGGTCAGGACGTCGCGCTCGTGCACGCTCACGTAAAATGTTCTACGTGACGTGAACGCGCGCGCTGGAGTCTGCAGGAAGGATGCTCGGTCGTACTGGCACGATTGCGAAACCAGATTTAAGGAACTGTTGGAGATCTGTCTCTAAGATCTGTTTTGCGGAAGATCTACATTTTAATACAAAAAGAAATGTAGGTTGTTATATGCATTTAGAATACGTATTATAATGCATTAAAATAATGCTTACTTTCAAGTTCACAGAAGAGTGAGAAAGAGAGAGAGAATGATGGGTGAACAGAGAACGCGAGGACAGAGAGAAAGAGAGAGAACGAAAGAGAGAGAGGGAGGGGGGTGAGAAATAGAGAGAATACCCTGGTTATTACCACACCCATATGCAGTTATTAGAGTGCAGTTTTTATTGCAATAAATTCCACATTATTACGATCAAGGCAGTCACGTGATCACCACAGATTCAAGGTTAAAAGGTAATATTAAGACTGACCTGAGTGGGGTAACATCATTAAAACATTCTTGATTNTTCAGATATTTTTCATGAATTAAAACCAATGCAGTATTCATATTCTTCTTTTGAATGCAAGTCAGCCTATTTTGAAACACCCATTTGACTGCTGAATTCAGTGATTTTGTGACAATAATAATCCAAATATTAAATAAAATCTCTACCCACAAGTCAGTGTCTATTGCAGACAAAACACCAACCTTGTGACTTTACAAAAGAGATTTAGCATTTATACAATTTTGGATATAAATGCAGCCAAGAATACAAACCTCTGCAGCGCCTTCAGGTTTCAAACAAGTACCACTCATCATCTGAAAGAAATCTTTTGAGTCCTCTAACCTTAAATATGCATTATTCGTCTTCCTTCCGAGCTCCACAGATTATATCAGATGGCAGAATTCTTTAATTTTTTTGTTCCACTGAAATCTCAGCGTCTTATCAAGGCTACACATTTGTTGGACGCTTTGCTTTAAGGATTATAGATCTCATTAACGCCATAACTGTATGAGTGGATTTTCACTTTAGGGATGATTTTAGTGTTGGTTTCAGGAACACTGAGAGATCATGCTTCTAGAGTTTTCAATCGTCTGGTTTCCATTAGGGCCTCGGTTTTAAACTATACTTGAAAGTGCTTCAGATAAAATATCATGAACAAGCCATAAAAGACCTCAATGGGGTGACTTTTCCCTTTCGCCGTAAAGCTGGAGGCATTAATTAAATAAAAGTTGTATTTAAATATGCATAAATACATACATTTGTGTGTGATGCTGGATGTTAAAGCTGAAAACTTTTTCACTTACTCTTTTTAATCTGCTGACTGGAAACATGTACAGATCAAGAAGAGGTTAATTGAATCGAATTAACCATTCAGTGGTTTTAAATGTACTCCTCCATTGGAAATATGTAAACAAGCGAGATTTAATAGCACACGGGCGTTTAAAAGTTAAAGATGTTGTGTAAATTACCTGGCAAATATGATCACTTCTGCAGCAGATGATCATCACTCACTGTAACACGCAGCCAAAATTCAAATCTAATGGTTGGAATCGGTTGGAAAAATCAAACCTCTGGCCTGATTACACACACACACACACACACACACACACACACACACACACACACACACACACACACACACACAGAACATGTTGGCAAGGAAAAGCACTAGAGTTTGGAGTGGGTGGGTGTTGTGGTGGTGATACTGCCGTTTGTGAAGTCTCTTGAGAGTCAATCCTAATGTTTTAGACAGAATGCAAAAAATAGCAAATTAATGCTCCTGAAGAGCAACCACCCACCGGAGTCATGCCCTCGCTTAAAATACATCATTCCTTTCACAATCCCGTCACTAAAACATCAGCGTTTTGTGGCTCGGTCTATGCAGCAGAAACATGGAACGTATGCAAGACTCTGACTCTCTAGAATAGATCCAGTGAGAATAAAAAAGTGAATTGCTTTGAATCACTTAAAGGATGACGCAACAAATATTCTGCTTTTGGATTGGTTGATTCTCTTATCACTTAGACTGTGTTTAATAGTCAAGATTTCCATATCAATAGATTGGGTTCAGGTCAAATAGAACACATTTGACACACAAACAAATCACAAGATCAATAATAGTGAGTAATAAAAGTTTAATAGTGTTACTCACGACCGAGGTCAGATTAAAACGAACTATCCCTTCATCAGAAACGTCATTAAATAGTTTCTGTCTTTCGTTGAAATTAACAAGTTTATCGCGCTAATATCCATAAACCATGACATGAACTTGTTCCTGTTTTAAACAAGTGAATGATTTGAGAAAACTAGAGAAAAATGTTCTAAAAAAGTCACGCTAATATCCATAAATCGCGTTCAACCATTACATGTTCCTGTTTAAACAAGAGAATAAATCAAGAAAACTAGGGAGAATTTTTCTAAATAAATAATAATCTAAAAATAGCCCGATAGCATTGTAGTATTATTAAAACAAACCCTCTCTTGCGTTCACACATGCTTAGCCTATGTCCTAAAAGACTTAAACCTCGCCATTGCTGCCTGCAGCTATATTTTGCCCGTACTATTCTTACCTTGGACCATCTGAACTGATTTGGCTTGTGAACTCCACGTAATTATCGTGTGAAGCGAGGACTTAAATAACAGCATCTAACTCTAACTAAGGGTCATTACCACCAGGATAGTGTCGAGATATGGTCAGCCGCTTTCTCTCACACAAACATCTCCATAAGCTTAAACGCTTTATGGTTTATTAGTGGTTAGTTATTGGCTTGATGGTTTATTTACACGACTGAGGTCGTATTGAGCTTCATGATGTGATGATGTCATCTTCAGTAGTTATCATATCATCTCACAACAAAGGCTTCTGTTAAAACGCTCTATTGTTCCTTTCTCATTTTAATTTAATTTTGGGGCAGCACGGCGTATCTCTCGCTTTAAGGTCACGGAAACGGCAGAGTGCTGATGCCGACAAGAGAAGGTACCTAACATGGAGCTGCTGCGCTTTACTAAATCCTCTGATTGGTTTATTGGATCAGTTAGTTAGAAAAGCCCGTCAGTCTGTATGACACTTCAGGGAAAGGCCTGCAGAGCCGTGACGGGATTTAGAGCTCCACACAGGAACACCAGGGTCACGAGTCCACTCACACGGCGCCTTTACGCTCTGATCACCATCTGTAAGCACAAATAAAAGAGGAAGTAAGAGATGCACAAAGAGCACAAAACACCCACAGGATGCTGCCTTTCCTCCCGCTGTAGGCCCGGGTTTAAGGACCAGTCATGTGACGCCGGGAACGTGTTGGTGGTCCCGCACAATCCCCCCGTCCCTCTTTCACACTCTCCCCCATCGTCTCCACCCGTTCCCTCACCCCGACCACAATGCGCCTCGACCTTCAGCCTAATTGGACTGTGAGGGAGGAGAGCGAGTCTAGGGGTGGGGGTGTGGAAGGCCAAGAACGTTGTTTTTTCTAGCCAAGATTCCCAAGACTCGGAAGGGCAGAGACTGCTCAAACACTCAAAGTGACAAAGACCTTTCGGTACGACGCTCCAATCAGAGGCCATGTACACACACACACACACACACACACACACTAAGACGGAAACACGACCAATTTGACATTTGTTTGTTTGCACAATAAGGTGCATTAATAATCATCAATGTCCTAATTGATTTATTATTGGCTCATAAACCTCATATTTCAAATTATAAGGTGCGGTATGAATTAATAAACACAATACAAGTTTATATTTGAACTTACAGCCCTAAAAGTACACTTGTGAAATGAAATCATTAATTTGAATATCATGATTAGTATGATTAATAAGATATGATACCAAATGATGAATAATTACTAAGAGTTTTTTTCATGCCATTCCTTTGAATAGTTTAAAAAAAAAATCTGTTTCTAATTTTAATTGAATAGACATGAAAGCGTGTTTTTCTTGTGGCAGTGCAACCAAACAATTATCGATTGAAAGAGCATTGTGAAACACATCAACACCAACCAAAACGCATGAAAAAGAAAATTCCAGACTTTTGAATTCCGTTGAAAGTTAAAATCTCATAATCAAATTGAAAGAAACGTAATTAAGTTGCAATTGATTGCCTACTTTGTGGGTGTAGGGGGGTCCGCTAGAACGCGGCGAGCTATTTAAGGCCTTGAAAAAGCTTTGACGCAAACGGGGAAAGAACCTGTGTGTTTTGCAAAGCTCCGGCTGCAGAAGTTCGGCTTTCTTTTGGCTGGTCATTGCCGTTCAGTAACCTTCAAACTCTGCTCTAACACACATTTACAAAGAGAGACAATTTCACTTTCATTCAGCCGGTCTTGTCTCTGCCAACTTGTTTTCAATCACTTTCTTTTATGAAACGCAATTGTGCCACAAAATCACAATGTTCATCCAATCACAAGGACAGAATCTTTTTTTTTTTTTTTTTTCCTTTTTTCCCCCGCTTATTCCGAACCTCCACATGGGGGACACAAATTGAGCTGTCTGGTTTTAGAGCTCAATACCCAAAAAAAAAAAAAAAATATAGCAAAGTGAAATAAAAACAAAGCATAATCAGGAAATGTTGGTCTGCTTGGGATTCATCCTATGAGATCCACATTAGTTTGTAAAACCAAGTCTGGCTGACGTGTCTATAGGAGGTTGACGTGTGTTTATGAAAAGACGATGCTGAAAGACCTACATGTATACAACCAGTCATTGAAAGCTGTGTATGTCTCTCAAACATCAAACATTATGAAGGGTCGGCGGTGGAACAGTGACAAACCTGGCAGTGTTAAGTGACCTTGGACAATGCACACGGATGTAGAGAATCTCACAAGAAGAAACCATTATGACCACCACTTGGGGTTTACGCGGTAACAAAGCGTGTTATTAAAGAGTTTCCATTGAGCGACAACAAAGGAACGACATAAACCAGAGATTTGTTTGGATTTTGTTATATATAATATATATCCACACTCATACCACAGTTCACAAACTTCAAGGAATTGAACAACAACATCACCAGAGCTTTGATTGGCTGATCAATCATAAACCCCGCCCCACCCCGCCCCCAGCATACATTCATTCTTTCAATTATTTGCAGATATACTAATGATCTATTTATTACAGACGTGAATAATTTACAATAAAATAACAATTTTAGTCCATCTTTTATACTACAAAAGTCATACCTCACATCTCCCTCTCCTCAGCTCTGAAGTCTTCCTGGAAACAAGGTCCAATAATATTAATGCTCCAGAGCTTAATCCCAATCTGTGATATCTCTCTTCGCTTCAACACTTTTAGTTACACGCACCTAAACATAGAAACCAGGACTACAACTTCAGTACCAACACACAGAGAGGAGAAAAACTGCATATTTAAGGACATACAAACTCACAAACTGAGACTGCCTTCAAAAGTCATTTTGGGGAGCACCCTCACAAAAAACCATTGAGAGAACGATGAGCACAGGACTACTGGACTAGAACGCTGGGACAGTGCTTTTCCGCCATTTGGTCTGAACATATCTCATCAGACAGATACAAAATGGTATAGACATTTGATTTGTAGCTTGACGGGTGCCAGCAAACGTTTTTTTAATAAAGTTTGCAGGACACCGAATGTTCCAGTGTGCGCGTTATGACGAGTTTTGGAAATGAATTAGAATGTTAAAAAAAACGTGGTAGATAAAATAGATGAGGTTTCACATTTAGAGAGTTGGAAAGAAAAACATGGACGTGGCGGTGTCTGTTTCGTACTAGACTTCCCCCCTAACTAAGCAGCTTTCCGACTGGTTTTGTTTTTTACGTGTACACTGTCCGACTCCAAACTAAGTGTATGAGGGACAAAAAAAACACCCCGAAGTATTGCGATCAGCAAACAGGTAATCTTTTCATCTCTTTTGCTCACCATAATCTCATGCTACATTCCTTCCTCAAGCTTTAAAACTCACAACAGAATGGAGAAACGATTTGGATTTAGTGCAAAAAGCTATGAAAATCTTTTTTTTTTTTAAATGTTTTTTTTCAATTTTAAAAAGCAGTGCGCAGGAAGACGTTAAAAAAAAAAAAAAAAAAACAACCGCTTAACAGGATCGAAAAACACAACAGCACTGAAAAGACCAAGAGGGAGACGTCGATTAAAAATAGACAAAATCAGAGCTCGCTTCCAAACAACCATGCCACCAAAGAAACCCTACGATTATCATTCCAGAACTTTCTTGTCTAACACTTCTTTCCCATTGGTTCGCGAGTAGGGTTCGAAAGCGGAGGAGCTCAGGTAGCGGGCAGAAAGTTCCTGCAAGTTGCCAGCGAGGGATCCAGCCATTCCCAGAGGAGCGGAGGAGATGCGTGATGCCACCGAGCCCAGCAGAGAGGGCATGGGGAAGCTAAACAGCCCGTGGGCCGGGGGCGAACCCCTCAACCCCGTGACGGTCCCTGAGCTGGTCACTGCGGGCAGCGGCGGGCTTCCTCCGGCTGTGCCCGAGCTGGTGGCACTGCTGCTACTGCTGCTGGAAGAGCCTCCGTTGGCACTGATGCCCAGAGACGGGCCACGCAGAGCGGATCCCAGCGATGAGCTCCCGCAGTGGGGCAGCAGGCCTGGCAGGCCCGGGGGTGTGAGGAGTCGCCCTTGCTCCAGGAGGCGCAGCACACTGCAGGTGGCAGCCGTCTCCGAGACCACCGAGCGCAGCTCAGAGTCTTTACCCTGATCCTTCTTCTGCTTGGTGCGACGGTTCTGGAACCACACTTTCACCTTTAGGAGAGAGAGATGGAATATTAGATGAGTCTGAATCATTCAATGGCATTGTGTGTATGAATAACTACATTTGGGTTGGAGAGTTTTGCTAAAAGGAAGAAAAAAGCAGATGCATGAAAAAAAAATAGCAAGCATTGTTTGGATGTGGATTTTTGGAACGATATTGTAATCAAAATATTGTTTTTGGAATTTTACTCCATGTGCTTATATGATACTATGTGTATGAATAACTACATTTGGGTTGGAGAGATGTTGGATGAAAATAATAAGCATGCGGACAAACAGAGATTTTGTGTTTGTATGTGGATTTATGGATTGATATTCCAACCAAAATAATTTTCTGGAATTTTGCTACATGTGCTTCAAAAAGGTAGCCACAAACTTAAATTGCTAAATAGCATAACAAATATGAATAATATATTTTTGGTCAAATCATTTACATGATATGGTAAAATAAAGTAAAGAACAACTGATTCCATGTAGACCCGAGGCTGCGTAGAGAGCTAAAACTGACATTTAAACTGACATTTAAAAAGGGGGGAAAAAAAATCAGAGGATATAAATCTACTTTAGCAAACACATTTCTAAACTCCTGAACAAGCTCTTTGTCAAGCTGGGAATCACTGCACATTTAGGTTCAATTTTAAATACTACCGACTGTTTTATGAAAATACGTTTCCTACAAAATATTTTTTATACGAAAAAAAAAAAAAAAAATCCTGAATTATTTAATTCTGATTTATTTTCACTTTAAATGATTGAATTATTTTGTGGCGTGACCGAAATGAGCCAAAAAAAAAGTTTTAGACTTACCAGGAAAACATCTGCTACATCTAAAAGTTTTTTTCTGTTGCTTTTTATCATTTGTCTTTTCTATTTTACACTTTGTATCAATTATTCTGCTTTTTTCCATCTCAGTTTGTTTTTTCACGTAAGTTCTAAGCTAAACTAGTGAATGTTCAGCATTATTTTTTGAACTTGTGTAAAAGCAAGTTCAGGAGTAAAGGAATGTCAGTTCCGGCTGATCAAAGCAGCCATTTCATTACTAAAAAAACTCCCATTTCATCCCATTTTAAAACCATATTTCCCCTTTCCCCCCACGCACATCTCTGCTACCACATAGTAATTCTCATCAGGAATTCAAATGTGCGTTTGCGCACTAAAAAATGCATTACCAGGGGACTTTTGCAAATGTATGCCTTTCCTTGCAGATCTTTCCACAGAACACTGCCACAACACAATGTTAATTTCATGAAGCCGTCATTAAGGAGCACTTCAACCTCCTCATCAGGTGGCCAAGAAGAGACATGGGAAGCTTTAATGCAATCAGGGAATGGATTTGAAGCGAGCTACAGCGCAAGGCATTAGAGAGGGCATTACTGAAGCCAACTCTATTGTGCTCGCCGTGTTTGCGGCCGCAGCGATCTGCTCCGGGGCTTTAAACCTCGTAATTTCCCCCCACAGGAGCGCGGAAGAATTTTAAAGTCGTTAGTGAAGTGATGATGTGATACAATGTGACGTCTCAAATGGCCAATAGAATTCGAAACCTTGAGACAGCGTTTTCCATCTGCAGGTGTTCCTTTCGGAAGCATCCCCGGATTATTTCTAATTCCCCTCAAAATCTTCATAATTGAGTGGCTGGTCTCCTTATGGAACGTAATCGAATCAGCAGGCCGACATTTTTCAGCCTTATAAATGAGACAAATATATTAGCGGAGCAGCCAGTCACGCAAAAAGCACGTCTTTGCGAGCTGACTAATAAATAAACAAATAAAACGTGGACTCCAAAATTAGCCAGTCAGAATTTCCCCGCTCGGCAGATTATCCAGAGAGACACGTAGCGAGAGAGAGGGGGATAAAAAGAGGATGAGAGAGGCAGAGAGAGTGCACGTACAGTTCAGTCGTGTAATCTCAAGCTCCTGACCTCTTGCTGACCCTGGTGCAAAGCATGTGCCACAAATGCAGCGCTTGGCTTATTTCTGTAAAGCAAGCTTTTATGCCGTGAACAAGACGTCAAAATAGTGCCAATCTGACATGCAGACGGAAAGAAAAAACGTCCTTATACGCTACTAGACATTTCAAACACAATTATATGATTTAAAAAAATGGGTAAAATGGGTAAAGGATGGGTAAAAATCAATACTTTATTTTGCGGAATTCTTATTCGTATTATGGTCCATACGCAAGCATCTTGTTTCTATGGTTGCCAGGCATCTTAATCGCGGAGTGTATTTGTGCTTTTGTCGTGGTTTGGGTCGTACCTGAGTCTCAGACAGGTTCAGTTGTCGTGCAAGTTCCGTTCGTTCTCTTCCCACAACGTACTGGCACCGCTGAAACTCCATCTCCAGTCTGTACAGCTGTTCGGCTGTGAAGGAGGTTCTGGTGCGTTTCGGTCGGTCTAGATCCAAACCCTTAGGGAGAATAATCTCTCGGATCGAACCTTTGGCATCTGCATACAAAGGAAAAATGTTTTCAGTAAAGGCGTTGACTTGAGTAGGATTGAAATATTTGTANAGCAAGTGTTGAGAAAGGCATTTTAACCACTGCTTAATTATGTTAATTAAATAAAACAGTAAAATGTTTATACAATTATATTTTTGGGCTTTCTTTTACAAAAATCTCAATGATAAATTCAAGGTCAACAGCTATATAAATTCCATAAACCAAAGAACATCTTCAGCTAAATGATAAGGTAAGAAATGATACATTTCCATGTGGTTCATTTCCTCATATATCAGCAGGACTCTTAGTTTGACCTAGATTTAGCATTGCAACCTAAATAAATTAATGGAGCTGATTGCTCTCCAGAATTTCACAATCACCTGACATGAGCGGGAGGAGCTTCACATCATTGTTATCTATTTATTATAAATATAGACAAACATTTTTTAAGCCAATTGTGTGTAAATGAGTTTAATAGAATAGCCTGTGAAAGTAAAAAATAAAAATAATTGTAGAAAAAATTACAATAGAAAAATGAAATCTGTTGATTAAGGCACTTCAGTTTGAAATTAAGACAACCTTAAGTAAATTAAAAAAAATTTAAATTCATTTTTAATTGTTCACATAAAGTTACTTAATAATATGTCAAAATTAAATTAGACACAACCCGTTGTATTTTAATTAATAAAAAAAAAAAAAAACTATTAAATCAATGCCATCTAAATGCAATGTGGAATGTTTTTTTTTTTTTTTTAAATATTATATTTTATATAATATGTAAAAATATTTAAAATTGTATAGAAAAAGACATTTATGTATTTGATAAACCTTCTTATTTAATAAAAATCTAAATGTAAAAAAATGTACTAGACTGTCAAATATAGTGACAAATAAATATGTATATATTTATATAAATATATAAAACTTATATTAATAAAATACATTTATGGATATTATTGTTATATGTGTGCCAGCTCATTGAGCAAACAGTTGACCAAAAATGAAATTATGCTCGACACCATATGCTAGTAATATGATCATATTTCTTTAGACATTATATCATCTGGTATAGTCAATATATAAATATATCAGCCTATATCAATTTATTTCTGGCTTGTTTATTTCACTTGGAGTGTTGAAAATCTACAGATTCACTCTGGTGAATTTTGGGGGTTGTGGGGAAAATAAAAACGGGACCTTGGCAGAGCTTTGAACTCACCCCGAACCAGGATCCTCCGGCAGTAATCAGGGTCTCCTGAGCTCGTCCGGTTCTTTTCGCAGTTCTCCACCGGTCCAGTTGGAGAAAAGGACTCCTGCTGGTCCTTCAGGAAGGTTTTTGAAATGTTCCCCTGGGAATCCTTTCCCTCCTTCCCCTCTTTAAGTCCATTCTTCAGCAGCATTCCGGACTCGGAGTCTTGGCTGTAGCGAACTTCCATAGTCTTGTATCCTCTGGAAAGATTTTTCCTCGCTGGACTGAAATAAGGGCAATATCAGTTGGGGGTATTGCACGCAGCCTATACGGTGTAATATAGGTTTGGCCGTTCTGTAAAACAGCAGTTTGGAGTCTGAGTCAGATACCTAATGTGCCGCCAGCACTTGCCTGGTCCACTGATCTGCCCTATTATCTCTGTGCAGACTCATTTGCCCAATGATCACAGACTTCTCACCCAAATTCAACGGCAATTTAACAGCTCTCCTCGTAACGTTCACATCAGGCTGATCTCCGAGTAATCAGAGCTGTGGACGGACGCATGCTCGCCGCTTCAATTGATTACGGTAATTTTGCTGCCTCCACATTTGCGTAACCTCATGAATACTCTAAACTGTTTGGGAAATATGCATTGTCCTGGCGGAGCGGTCCACTCGCGTCGACCCCCCTTTCCACCCTCGTTCGCACACGATCAAGGGAGTCGATTTCCTGGAATCGAAAAAGAACCACAACACTGGAAGTGCAATCACCAAACCGAAGGATCGCCAGAAAAGTTCCACTTCATCCCCTTGATGATACAGTGTGGCGCAGGCGGTTCCTCACACTCGGGCTGGCTGGAGATGTTTGTTCAGGGTAACTTTACCAACACTCTGACGAATTTCCCCCTCCGGGTAACGACCCAATACCGAGTGCTGCACCCTCTTCACATCGAAGCGAACACAAGAGCGAAAACGAGAGAGAGAGAGAGAGAGAGAGAGAGAGAGAGAGAGAGAGATCGGTACGTAGCGGATACAGAGAAGAAGAATGAGAGAGGCGGAGAGAGCAGGAATACGAAAAAAAAAAATGGAAACCTCTTCGGAATCTGTAGTGCCAATGCACATGCACACACAAAAGAAAACTCTGTCAAGTGGTACAGTGTCGCCGCACCACCACTCCGAATCCCACAGTTCCACTAAAAAAACCCAACGTTAAACGCCAGCGTCGTCTCTCCAACCCGCCATCCCACCAAAAACCTGCCAAAATACCCAACTTGAGCAACCTGCCCAGAAATCCGACGTTAACACCCGAAGCGACCCCCCACTCCTCCCCTCTACCACTTCTTCCACACCACTACACACCCACCCACTCAGTCTCTCGCCTATTTTCATTGTCAACGCAACAATATCTGGGGGAACAGCAGTGGTCTGTAATCCAATAAGACCATTGATTAGGCTACAATGATTCAATTCAAACCAATGGTTGTGAGCAAGGAACGGTCTCGGACCCTTCTTGTCACCTTGCCGGGCTGGAGGCCCTCATAATGCTGAACCCCACCTTCCTCCTCCTTAAGCCATTCACTCCTTTATGGGAAACGGTGAGCAAAAGGAGTGAAAGATGGCAATTATCTAATTGGACTATTAACAAACAATTCGGTGAGTGTGTCTGGTAGGAGCAGAAGAGGTTTGCGGGGGCTGGACTAACTTAATTTAGTGAGTATGTGGGACAGCCGAGGAGAGAGGGAAAAGGTTGCTTAAAGAAATGATAAGAGGGACGGATTGTTTAAAGAAAAGGTAAGAGGAGGCTGCGGATGGGGGACGCTGAATCTGTGACAAGCTTGGGAAACGCTTGAAAAAAAAAAAAAAATTTGGCGAGATGACCAGCTGTGCTTCAACAAGCTCTTGGGCACCAGAAACTTCTGCCGGGACACTGGAGTCATGGGCCAAAGACATGACAACTAGTTTNAGAGAGAGAGAGAGAGAGAGTAGAGAGAGAGAGATCGGTACGTAGCGGATACAGAGAAGAAGAATGAGAGAGGCGGAGAGAGCAGGAATACGAAAAAAAAAAATGGAAACCTCTTCGGAATCTGTAGTGCCAATGCACATGCACACACAAAAGAAAACTCTGTCAAGTGGTACAGTGTCGCCGCACCACCACTCCGAATCCCACAGTTCCACTAAAAAAACCCAACGTTAAACGCCAGCGTCGTCTCTCCAACCCGCCATCCCACCAAAAACCTGCCAAAATACCCAACTTGAGCAACCTGCCCAGAAATCCGACGTTAACACCCGAAGCGACCCCCCACTCCTCCCCTCTACCACTTCTTCCACACCACTACACACCCACCCACTCAGTCTCTCGCCTATTTTCATTGTCAACGCAACAATATCTGGGGGAACAGCAGTGGTCTGTAATCCAATAAGACCATTGATTAGGCTACAATGATTCAATTCAAACCAATGGTTGTGAGCAAGGAACGGTCTCGGACCCTTCTTGTCACCTTGCCGGGCTGGAGGCCCTCATAATGCTGAACCCCACCTTCCTCCTCCTTAAGCCATTCACTCCTTTATGGGAAACGGTGAGCAAAAGGAGTGAAAGATGGCAATTATCTAATTGGACTATTAACAAACAATTCGGTGAGTGTGTCTGGTAGGAGCAGAAGAGGTTTGCGGGGGCTGGACTAACTTAATTTAGTGAGTATGTGGGACAGCCGAGGAGAGAGGGAAAAGGTTGCTTAAAGAAATGATAAGAGGGACGGATTGTTTAAAGAAAAGGTAAGAGGAGGCTGCGGATGGGGGACGCTGAATCTGTGACAAGCTTGGGAAACGCTTGAAAAAAAAAAAAAAATTTGGCGAGATGACCAGCTGTGCTTCAACAAGCTCTTGGGCACCAGAAACTTCTGCCGGGACACTGGAGTCATGGGCCAAAGACATGACAACTAGTTTGAGATTTGTTCACACCGAATTAAAACACACACACACT
>SOMO01000064.1:43436-54331 GCA_028128575.1 Paedocypris carbunculus
AATCAAGGTCTACTAAAAACTAATGTCCATTTTACCCCCCAAAACCGACATAGCGGTATAATAGCAACACAGACTGGACACCGCAAATTTGAACAAAATATTGTGGTATGAATGAACTCATACTCTTACATTAAATTGACATTAATTAACATTTTGCAGTTCAATATCCTTCATAACTAGCTTTTAATTGAACATTGCAATTAACTTGGGGGAAAAACTGACTTAAAATGAATCAGACTGCATAACAAACATATGATGGACACAATAGTGGCAGAATTCCAGAAATAATTAATCAGTGACATCACTGAGCTCGTTGCAATAAGATTGATTACACTACCACCATGGCAGCGTTAAAAATGACTTGCCTTCTTATAGAACATAAAGCCATTTAATCCAATGATGTCAAACACAGTCCAACTGCAAACACATTCCAGCTTAAGTCTAAACCTGTATAAGCCGCGCTCTCCCCGAACGAACTCCTCATTAAGTGACGGCGCTGCACTCTGTTACCAAACACTGCAGTTCTTCCTGTCATGTGAAAAATACTATAATCCAGTTGTGATTGAAACTGACCCCAATGAAGGGACAAAGACCCCGGCACAACGCTGAACACATAATCCAGAGTACAATCCCACTACTTTCACATTACATGTTTGCACATGCGATGGACAATGAAAAGCAGCCACGAGTTTATCCATCACCTCATTTTACGGATTAACCTTCGTTATACCATTTCTCATTTTCTGAATAGCAACCACATCTTGACTGGTCGCAGTAAAACCTTCTGGAGGAGAGGTTCCAGAACATTCTGCAGATCGTGAGGAAATGTTTAATTAAAATTGCTAAATAATTACTTCTAAAATGAATCTCCCTGAAGAATTGAATCCTTGACTTTCATTAAAGTTTAAAACGTTACAGTTGAATGTTTAAAAAGTAGCTTGATACAATTTTTACAAAAAAAGAAAAATGTCTTTCACCTGAGTGTGGAGAACTGTGGGCAATGTACGTAATGTAGTGTGTCAATTTCAACCGTTTATCCTTTCAAGAACTACAGATATACTAATCATTTTGTTAATGCTAAACAAGTAATTGTGCCTTAATTCAATCATTCAGTGAAGGGTTAGGTTAGGGGGTTTTCTCATCGAAGAACATTTTCCAATCTTGAATTTGCAACGGTATCACTGTATATCTGAGAACGAAGTTTGATAAACATATTAGAAATGGTCTAGTGGGGACAGTAGTTCAAAGTCAAAGAATTTCTAAAGTTCTTTATTGGTAAGAAACATTCAGGTAAATTTATCGTTTGGAAAATAAAGGTAATTGTATCTGCAGAACTCAGACTTATTGCTTCTCCAATAAGGGTGTGTGTGTGTGTGTGTGTGTGTGTGTGTGTGTGTGTGTATGAATGAAAAGCAGAGCACTGTAAATTTCAATGGCTAAGAATATAATACTTTAATACGTTTACTTATCTCTAAAGCCAAGATTATAGAATGAGCATTTCAGACGCTAAATGATCACTTTGTATTTTCCGTTGTAAAGCAGTAGCTCAGCAAACGATACACTAACTTTCTTAGTGCCTCATCTAAATCACACATACTTCAAGCACACACATCCACTTCACCTGAGCAAAGAGATACGTCAAGACATTGTCATCCAGGACTGGACTCTCGGACCCTTTAGTCACCCCATAGCGATACGCCCGAGACGGTCCACAGCTGTACCAGCTGGGGAAATAGTACCTGGAAGAAAACGCCAGAGCATTAGCCACCACACATCTACTGGATGGATGGATGGATGGATAGACAGACAGACAGAGAGACAGAAGATAGATCAATACATACAGACAGACAGAAGGATAGATGAATAGACAGGCAGAGAGAGAAGGATAGATGAATAGACAGACAGACAGACAGACAGAAGGATAGATAATTAGACAGACAGAATAGATGAATAGACAAACAGACAGACAGTATATATGGATAGACAAACAGATCGATAAGCAGGCAGACATAGATAGATCAGACAGAGGGAAAAAGTGATGATGGATGGATGGATGGATGGATAGGTGGATGGACATACAGACCAACAAATGAAAAGCGTGATGGTAGATAGACAGACAGACATAGAAAGTAAGGGAGATCGTGATGGAGAGATAGGCAGCCAGGCGGACAGGCAGAGAGAGTGATGGATGGATGGATGGACAGTCATGAATAGATAGACTCACAGAGAGAGTGATGGAAAGATAGTCAGCCAGACAGATAGACAAACATAATCATGGAGAGAGCGATGGAAGGATTGATCAATTGACGGAAACACAGATGGACAGAGGATGAGGAAGGGATGGATGGATTGGTGGTTGCATCCATCTATCCATCCAAAGATAGATTTCAACAGATGAACAGAGAGAGTGATGACAGCGATCCGAGTGGAAGTGAAAGGCTAAAAGCATCTGTGTCATCTCAACACACTTTCAGAGCATTACCTGATCCTGAACAACAAACTCTCCTTGGCCGTTTCATCCAAATGGAGAACGTGATTGGGCGATAACCAGACTTCCTCGTCTTCCTTATACAGGGCAAACAAGCTGTGGTAGACGGGTGAAATACCTGCGACAAAAAAGAACCACAGAAACATGTCTCATTACTCTCAGATAGTAGTCTCCTTAGTATCCTTGTCTCGGTTTCTTTCTGTTGATTAAAGTAGCATACTTCTTGTTGCTTCCTACAGATGCTCTAATGTGGAATCAGATTAGTGGCGATATGAATTTAAAAAAAAAANAAAAAATAAATAAATAAATTTCATCTATTCACAACATATGTTGGATATTCCATATTGTGAAAAGCACTTTCAATGTGCCAAAAGTGCAAAGGCTGGAAGACGGACTGACTTTTTGAGTGTAGTATTTCAATTTGAATCCTATGGTGATGTCAAAGCTGCTTTTATCAGTCAGTCTCGCAGTCTTAAATATCACATGATCCCAAAGAAATCGCTCTCATATGCTCATTTGATGTTTGAGCAATTTTTCTCTTTATTAACATGACTCAAAATAGTGATTCTGCCTAAGAAGTGGAAGCTGCTGAACATTCCTTTGTTCATTCAGAACACTTTCACAGAAGACTTTCACAGAACTTCCTTTATTTCAAATGTAAAAACGATTTTGTTATTCCATGAAAGCTGTTACTGTCATTGATCGATTTCATGCACCCTCAATGAAGAAAACATTTGCATCCTTTCATTCATTTGAATTCAAATATTTATTCCACAGGGCAAAAAAAAGGTGGGAAAATAC
Organism: Paedocypris carbunculus; assembly: GCA_028128575.1. Lineage (NCBI taxonomy): Eukaryota > Metazoa > Chordata > Actinopteri > Cypriniformes > Paedocypris > Paedocypris carbunculus. The sequence goes on from SOMO01000064.1 coordinate 46,726, forward strand.
TTACAGAAAAAATAAGGGCTTACAGAAAGAATGACGCCTAACGTTAAAGTCACAGTTCTGTTTTGTTCTGTTAAAACGGTTTGTGTAAAGTAAAGTCCAACTCTATGGCCAACTTCATTTTAATTGCAAAAAAAGAAAAATGGCAGCATGATGGTGACACCAAATGTTGATGCTCAATAAAAGGTCAACAAAAAAATATTGAGATTTTAATCATTAAGTTAAAGCAGAGAAAAGTCAGTGCTTTTGAAGAAAGAAAAAAAGAAATAAATATCGCTCTCTTTTATAATATATAAATATGAATAAAGAATCAAAAAAAAAGTTTTTTTTTTATTATTTTTCCCCTAATAATGTTCCACATTCCCATATGTGATTATTAAAGTGAGAATAATAATATAATAGGATCAAAATTTCCTGGTTTCATTTTTTTCCACGTCATTTTCCTCATAATCCTGTAGATATAATATTTAATTTGCATAACCTGATTAAAACATTCCAAATGCGATCAGCAAGTCATTACCATTAGAAAAGTGGTGACCTGATAAGACTGAATTATTTAAGCCATCAGAAAAAAAAACAACAAAAATCACATGGGAGAATTTCCTCCACTTCCTGTGTCCACAGTAATAACCACAAACGCGGCCAATTTCAAGGTCTCGAGGCGTAGAGTTTAAAAATAAAAACTACTGTTTTATATACATTTTGAGAAGTGTGAGATCACAGTCCTACAATGAGACGGTCACATGTGTGCGGCGAAGAGAAGACTGACCACACTCTTGGGCGGCAGCAATGACGAGCTGCTCGGCGACGTACTCTCCCGGAGGATAACACAGTGGAGCGCTGCTGCTGCTGCTACAGCTGTGGTAGAGCTGGATCTGGAGAACCGAGGTTTGTTTCAGGCAAGGCTCCTCGTGGTGGACGTCCCCGTTTTGGTGTGGTGCTGCTGCTGGTGGTGGTGGTGGTTGCTCACAAACAGCTGTCTCCATGTCCATCACAGAGACACAAAGGTTGCGAGGCAGAAGAGCGACATCCACCTAGAGGTCAGAGAGAACAAGTTATTCACAGACGTTATGAACACAAATGCCATATTTTGTTAACCTTTAGAAATAAAATGAAGTCCTTCTTTTCAATAACTTTGCCACATTGCTGAAATGATAACGCGATTAATACTTCAACTTCCTGCACTTAAAACCCATTCATTTCATTTATTTTGTGAAACCAAATGCATGTATATACACATCTACAGAAATTTAAGAATAAGCGTATGTGTGTAGATAGACAGACAGACAAAAACCTTTGAGAAATGTACATTCTTTTTACAGCAACCACAAAAGCACGTAAAACAAATACACAAAGATAAACAATAAAGATAAAAAATACGCACATAAAAATAAAGTATATATATTAGAGCTGTCAAACGATTACATTTTTGAACATGAACAAGTATAGAATCTTGTAATATTGAATATTGAAGTGTAAAATGTAAATTCAACACAAAATAAACGCTTGTTCAATTACTGTAATATACCGTTTTGAATAAAGACAACAATGTGTAAGCCGGTCATAATAATTAAAAAAGAAATAAGTAATTTNCTGTGTTCTTCTAAAACTGCCTTGGCAATTATTTATAGCGCACCTCAAAGCTTTACACGTATCATGATGATGTCTAACTAACCACAGTGCTCTTATATGGTTCCAGTTTAACAATACAGCAAAATCTGTGGCCTGCTTTGAAAACCTAGTTCAAGCCAATGTCCGAAATAAGAAGATTCTGAAGGAAGCGGTAAACAAGATCAAGGCGAATGGCACCACTGACTATAAAATCGGTTTCAAGGAGGCTTTTGACCAGCTTGCATCGGTAATGTATGGCCATGCATTTTCCCCTAGTTTTTACCATACGGTTCTCTGACCATTTACTATGATTTTTTTTTCAAAAGACAGATTACAGTTGTTTTTAAAAGATGAATTTCAAGCTGATTTTGGTCAGTTGGTTGATCCACTTTGCTCTGTGGATCTTTTAGTGTGTTCTGCCATCTTGTGGCCATGTGTCAGCTATGAAGCATTTTTCTTATTTAAACAAAGCATTTTCCGGGTATCTGGGGGGGGGGGGGTTATTACCATCCAAATCTGCAGGTTTACAATACCGGTGTCTTCTATTTTAGGTGAATATTTCAAGAACAAATTGTAACAAGATCATCATGCTGTTCACTGATGGAGGGGAGGATCGAGCATCAGAGATCTTCGACAAGTACAACAGCGACAAGAAGGTGAAGACACACACACACAGACCACATTTGCCTCATCTTTATTCAGGACAACCCAGACATGAAGACTCACAGAATTATTTGTCATTTCGTCAATCTTTTTTATTTTCGTAATGTAGGTTAGAATCTTCACATTTTCAGTAGGCCAACATAACTATGATAAGACGCCAATTAAATGGATGGCCTGCAATAATAAAGGTAAAGACAAAATACAACACTTAAATGCTGAAAGAGTATTTCTAAAAATAATATTGCTGTCAACTATGCAGGCTATTATTATGAAATTCCATCCATTGGAGCCATCAGGATCAACACTCAGGTAGAGCCTATCACATTCTTTGTGGGTGTAATTGTGAAAACGTCAAAGGAGCATGTAGCCGTTGTCTGCAGGAGTATCTCGATGTGTTGGGCAGACCCATGGTGAAAGCGGACAAGAAAGCTAAAAAAGTCCAGTGGACCAATGTTTATGTGGATGCTCTGGTATGTAGGAGATTTATTATTACAGATGTATTTTTGCGAGTGGCTCATGGAATGTGTGTTTTGCAGGAGCTGGGTCTTGTGATTACAGGCACTTTGCCCGTCTTTAACAAAACCAGTCCGAACAAGGTACAAGGCTTATCTGCCACTTTGGTTTCTATACAGCAGGATTTTTGAAATGATCTTGTTCGTGATGATTGTGTGAAGGACCAGAGCCAATTGATTCTGGGAGTGATGGCTATCGACGTGTCACTGGACGACATCAAGAGACTGACTCCACATTACACTGTAAGCTGTGTTTTTATTAATTATGTTGAGATTAATCTGACATTTAAAGGATTGAAATGCAAATGTGTGTGATGAAACAACAAAAACAGATGTAAAAATATGGTCTTTTGACCAATCAGATGTGAACATTTTTTATTTTGTGTGAGTATTTACTGTTACTGTTTCATCCAGCTGGGCCCAAATGGATATTACTTTGCTATTGATCCCAATGGCTACGTAGTTCTTCACCCAAATCTCCAGTCAAAGGTACAGCTCCCATGTTTTGCCCGTGTCTCTATATGGTGGAGAACTGTGGCCATGTAATGGCGAAACTCAATAGGCCACCCACATCTGCATAAGTTTCTCCTCCGTAATAATAATCGTTTCTGCAGTCCAAACACCAGCATTCTGTTTGGATTTCTGATGAATTTGAAACAGAACACATTCAGTAAATGTTTAGTGTGTTATCCGTGAGATTAGTGAGGACCCAAGTGGAATTGCTGAGAAAATGTTCATTATTGGTCACTTTTTCGATGAAGCACTGACTCATTTGCAAAGGTTATTCAGACAAATATGGTGCGTTGTTTGGAGTTGATTTATGGTGTTTTGACAGTTGTTGTTCCTCCGCAGGATCTGAAGTCTCAGGAGCCTGTGACCTTAGATTTCCTAGATGCAGAACTGGAGGATGAGCAGAAAGTGGATGTGAGCGTGGACTATTGAATTATGTTTATTCTTCCAAAAGTATTAAAAAACCCTAAAGCATGAGTGAACCAATATTTTTACAACCAAATCTTTGGCCTTGTTGTTTTTCAACCACCTTGAAGAATCTAGTTCTGTATTATTGCATTGTGAGTCTTAATGGTTTTGTGTCATCTTTAGATCAGGAAAAGCATGATAAATGATCAAAATGGAAACCAGACCTTCAGCACACTCGTGAAGTCACAAGATAAGGTAACAGTGTGTACGTCAGCTTCAGCCAAATGACCCTTACTTGAACATATATTTTTATGTTTATAAAAATGAAGCATTTAGCCGCAAACAGGAAATTTAGTGTTCAAGTCATTAATAGGAGTAGATAGAAAGTTCCATCATGTCATAATGTAGATAAGTTACATAAATTTCTGTCTACTCTACATGTCATAACCCCCTTTATGAAAGATACTTACATAAAGACATTTTTCAAGCTTGGGACACATAAAGGTTTTATCTGTATGTCAGTTCATCCGTTCGTTCGTTCGTTCGTTCCCTACCTCCTCTGAACATTCCTTAATTGCAGATCACATGATGACACGAAAATCTTTTAAAATTAAACTTTTGTCTCTTTGTAGCATTACATAGACAGAGGGATTAGAACCTACACTTGGGGTTCAGTGGAAGACACAGACTACAGGTGAAAAAAATGCAGATTTTAGACACCACTAGAGGTCACTGTTTAGAATCACTGTTCAAGTCCACAAGTACAAAAAGGTATTATCATTCTAAATACTATTCATATTTGTGTTTGTCCGTTAGTCTTGCTTTAGTGCTTCCCCCGTACAATGTGTACTACATCAAGGCCACGATAGGGGACACCATCACTCAGGCAAAGTGTAAGTTATGTTTTTCACCAACAAACTCTTTCATCTCAGTTGAATCATGTACTGTTTCCATCTACAACTCTTTTTGTCGAGACCCTTAAATTATCCAGTGATGCAGAATTGTGTGTTATAAGAGCAGACGGGGAGCATCCACCTTCATTTCAAAAGTGTTTTACGTTATTCGAATATTTTTCTTATTCAGGCGACTTCTATGTTCATATTTATCCTCTCGTCCTCTGTGTTGTGGCTGTGGAATAGTAAAGTGAATCCCTTTTGCTCCTGTGAAAGTGCTTTCACAGTTGACAGACAATATTTTTATTCAAAGCTTCTGGAGTTGAATAAAATATTGTGTAATCCTTTGTTCATGTCTCTCCCTTTCCTCCCCATTTGTCTGTAGCCTGGACACCTTTCGGAGATTCTGGCAAGTATTTCCCTTCTCTATTTCTTTTAGCATTCAGCTGTAGCTTTCTAGATTTGCGTTTAGATTTGCTTTTGCCCATAACGTTTGGGCTTTGATTTTGCCCTGCTTGTGGACCAGTGGGTATCACTGTCACTTTGCAGCATAAATCAGCCGAGTTCGAGACCCGGTCTGTGCTTTGCTGTGAGCATGTTTTCACACGTTCTCTTGGATTTTCCATGATTTTGAATGCAGGAGAACTGCAGCTTAAATGTCTGCTATAGTGGTGGGAATGACTGCACACAAGTGCTTTACTACACTGCCTTTGATTGGTTGGCTTGCTAACCAGGAGGTGTAACCCTGATTTCAGAAGACACTAAAATTGGCGGAACATATTCACATAGAAATAGGTCCAATTTAGAAAACGCATGTTGCCTTACTGTTGCTTTAGAAAAAAGTAAATCTGCAAATAATTATTTATTTGCATTGATGAAAAATGTTGTAGCCCGGATGAAGTGAGCTAATTAGATTATATTTTTATGTATACTTTTTTACATTTAGACAATTTATAAGGGGATTATTTGTTCATTGCCTTTAAATAAATAAAAATGTGTTTTTTTTTTTTTTTTTGTCTATTTAAAGAAGAGTACTTAATGCCATCTCTCTGATGTACACACACACACACACACACACACACACACACACACACACACACACACACACACAAAGACACACACTTTGGAAAAAACCCTTTCTTTTACCAACCACTATGGATTTTAAAGGTTAAACCATGACAGCCAGGACTGGAGCTTGTAGCACACTACACTGAAACTGTTACAGTATTTTCACTCTTTCTCTCAGAATCATCTGGATGCATTAAAAGTGTCATAAAGAGACAGTTTAACAAAACACAGTCTTTTCATCTGCAGACAAAAGAATAGCGGGATCCTATGTCTAAATTTAACAGGACTGTAAAACTGTAATAACTGTCTAATCTAATCATCACCAGTGTTTCTCTTCATCTCGAATGTGTCCAGTTTCTTTCTGTACCTCTAAAGTAATATATGCTAATGATAATCTAACAAGAGAACATTACAGTTTTATTTACATTTTGAGCATATTAGGCAGGATTTTTAGCTGTGTTTGCATGAAACCGTGTGATAGTGATTCCAGATTCATGTGAATGTAATATTCATGGCTAACATCACACGTAAGGCCCCACGTTGCTTGCCGTTCACTTTGAATTGAGGAGAAAGTCTTTATGTCGTGATGCAATATTTTTATTCAAGGCTTGTGAATAAAATATTCATGACTGTTTCCCCTGTGGTTTCACCCTGTTTCTCTGTCTCTCTTTCCCTTTTCTCCCGTCAATCATTTCCATTTCCCCTCATCGCTGAATTTGACCCTCCAGAAGAAGGTACCGTTTTCCCTTTTCCTTTGTCTTTTTTTTTTTGTCATGTTTGATCTGTCTGAACACTCGACCTCTCCTATAGTTCACTGTACCATCTGGTTTCAGATATACATGCATTCCACAAAATGCTTGATGTTACAAGTTTATTCAAAATTCTGACTTTCAACCCAGTAAAAGTCTGAAATGTAGTGTACTGAATGTTTGAGGAACGTCATGAAAATACATTTTACAAAATAGAGTGTAGAAGTGATAAGATATCAGAGCTGCAGGTCAGATGCTATTCAGACGTATTAAAATAGGCAGTTGTGTGGCAGCTTGGCGTTCTGTGGTCTTTTAGTATCAGGTCAATTTGTGGGGAAATTTACCCTTTAACTTCTATTCTCGATTAATCTGGAATCCATGAAGGAATGACAAAAAGTATTGAAATGGGCTTTGATCTTGTAGTTTTTATGATCTTTATGCATTTCATATATTTTTTTTTCAGTTTCTGAAAGCCTAAAGGTTGAAAAATTTGAAGAATATGGATACACTTCAATAGCACCCAGGTCAGTTTCTGAAAGGAAAAGTTCACGCAAGCATTCGGTCATCATTTATACAGCCTTTCATTGCCGTTTCTTTCTACTTTTGTCCTGTCCTCTTAGCGGCTTAGTTTTCCTACAAATCTAAACACTTTTTATCAAAAGGTTCTCTAAGGGATTTATTTGAAATAGTTGACTCTGTGTTCCCAATAAAACGTGCCTTTGGTGTGTTTCAGAGATTACTGCACTGATCTGACCCCTCAGAGCGACAACAGCACGGAGTTCCTCATTGACTTCAATGAATACATTGATGTGAAGACCCCCAACAACCCCTTGTGTAAGTGCGAGTCTGTCCTTATGGCCACAAGGGACCATATTGAAATTGTGCTCTGCATTTAACCGTCCAGTGAAGTTACACACAGACTTGGAAGTGACACACACAAACCTGGAGCAGTGGGCAGCCTTGAGCTGTGGAGTCCGGGGGCATGTGGGGGTCAGTGTCTTGCCCAACAAGACTCAGATGTGAAACCCACTGGGCCGGGATTCAAACCTGCAAATTGCATTATGATGTGCATTACATTGCAGTACAGTTACAAACGTACAATACTTTTAAAAAATTCAATAACAAGTTAAGAACCGTTTTTAATTTTAAAATCAACCATTAAAAAGCTGGAACAAGTTAGGAAAAAGGGCAGCAG
>SOMO01000064.1:60891-96498 GCA_028128575.1 Paedocypris carbunculus
TCAAAGCAGGTCCGAGATGATAAATGAGCAATGACCTTTAACATTAGACCTTTGGGGTCAGACTATTTCCACACGTGCACTAGGGTGGGCAGTTTTAACTGGGTGGGCAGTTCTTGACACGTCATCACTACTTCATCGTGGGAGATAGTCGTCTCAGTTTATCGAAAGGACTCGATCAGAACACTGCCAACCGATGTTTTGCCCTTCCCAATTTGATGCCTTTAAAAATTATTTTTACGTCCTTTTTAGCAGCCCTAGTAATACACAAACATGGAAATATGTTATTATGGCATCACATTTTTTTGTGTCTCCTGTGTTAAGCCATAATTTACCGTTGTTTGCGGTCTGCAACCCATTATATATAAAAAAAAAAACAACAATGGTTAAGTGACCCAATGCCAAAAGTCTCTAGTTTTCCCCTTGGGTGTCCACCTCTGTGCCTCGGGAATATCGGTTTCATTTCCCAACTGTGTGAATAATAATCCCTCCTTCTATTCGTCCCTGGTTGCCCATGTTTGCATCGTAGTGATTTATTCTTCTATGATGCGTGTGGTCTTGCTGTTTTNATTATATATAAAAAAAAAAACAACAATGGTTAAGTGACCCAATGCCAAAAGTCTCTAGTTTTCCCCTTGGGTGTCCACCTCTGTGCCTCGGGAATATCGGTTTCATTTCCCAACTGTGTGAATAATAATCCCTCCTTCTATTCGTCCCTGGTTGCCCATGTTTGCATCGTAGTGATTTATTCTTCTATGATGCGTGTGGTCTTGCTGTTTTAAATTGATGCCAAGCAGGTCGTCCATGTCCAGACAGCCCATCTATTAGCATTTAGGACTTTTGAAACAACTACCGATGTGATGCTTGATATGAAGAAGAAAAAAGACGTTGCATGTGTGTTTGGTTTTTGATGGATTAAGTTATTTAAATGGAATAAGAAATTATTTCTCAATGTGTGTATGGATAATCAGACACTGACAGAAAGGAATTTATGACACCAATGTTTTTTTACACTGTATTTTTTCCTGAAAAACTCAAAAGAGCTGAAAGAAATATTTTATTGTTTATAGAATAGTTTGGCATGGTGAGAAATTTTAGAAGAATTGTCTCCACCGGTTTGGTTTGGTTTGNGAATTTATGACACCAATATTTTTTTACACTGTATTTTTTCCTGAAAAACTCAAAAGAGCTGAAAGAAATATTTTATTGTTTATAGAATAGTTTGGCATGGTGAGAAATTTTAGAAGAATTGTCTGCTTTGGTTTGGTTTGGTTTGAGTTTCTGCTGTGATCAGAGGCTCTTTTCAGCCTTTTTTTTCATGTTACTGTGCCTTGATTTCAATCAGTGAAAATANCTCTTTTCAGCCTTTTTTTTCATGTTACTGTGCCTTGATTTCAATCAGTGAAAATATATACAGGATTAAAGTGAAGGAATATCTCCTTCACACTGGAAGTTACAGTAAAATTGGATGTTTGTGCCTCATTAAAATTTGGACCAATTTCCGGTACAGAGCACTGCAATTTTTAGAAGAGATAAATGATCTTTAAATTGTTTAAAAAGTACTTTTAGAGAACCTAAACTAATAAATTATGTTTCAAGGATGTGTATCTTGTTGCTTTTTCTTTTGCTTTANAAAGTGAAGGAATATCTCCTTCACACTGGAAGTTACAGTAAAATTGGATGTTTGTGCCTCATTAAAATTTGGACCAATTTCCGGTACAGAGCACTGCAATTTTTAGAAGAGATAAATGATCTTTAAATTGTTTAAAAAGTACTTTTAGAGAACCTAAACTAATAAATTATGTTTCAAGGATGTGTATCTTGTTGCTTTTTCTTTTGCTTTACTCATGAGTAAATCAACAGTCACGAGCTTTGGTTTGTGCCCGAAAAGGACAATCTCTTAGTGACATAATATGACTTCATCACTGTNGTTGCTTTTTCTTTTGCTTTACTCATGAGTAAATCGACTGTCACGAGCTTTGGTTTGTGCCCGAAAAGGACAATCTCTTAGTGACATAATATGACTTCATCACTGTTATTTACAGATAATGTCTTGTGTGAATCAGCACCTCAATGTCCGAGACTGTGGTCCTCAGCCGGAAAAGATTTGCTCTATGTTGATCACCTTATGTTCTCTAGATTGAGCTGAACACTTTCCTGGAAAGACATTCCAGACCNTTCATCACTGTTATTTACAGATAATGTCTTGTGTGAATCAGCACCTCAATGTCCGAGACTGTGGTCCTCAGCCGGAAAAGATTTGCTCTATGTTGATCACCTTATGTTCTCTAGATTGAGCTGAACACTTTCCTGGAAAGACATTCCAGACCTCACAACCATAGTAGGCCCTGAGAAAGACCCCAGATATGGGATGAGAGGGAGAAGATGGATGTAATGGATGAATAAAAAGCCCATAGTTGTTGTATCACTGTATTTTTTCTACATTCACAATTTTTAGAGCTAAAAACTGTCCACTCACTATTTGTGAGCAACAGCTGTACTGTGTTTTCAAATGACNNTTTTTTTTTTTTAGGAACATTGAAGAATGATATGCAAATAAAGGAGTCTTAGATATACAAGATAAAGTTAAAAGTCCAAAGTAACAATTTCACATTGTATTTCAGAATGTACCGCGGGGAAAAAATAATGAAAATTGGTCGTGAATCTTTGGCTGCTTTTGTTTTGTTTTTCTTCCTTTCTACTCATATTCCTCCCAGTGCCAAAACATTTTTCCCTGTGTGTGTCAGCGGGAAGTTGGAGTCTGGTGTTTCTCGTTTCTCTGGTGACTTTCCTCGGTCATCAGATAGGACCAGGCCTGAGCCAAACACAACATGGCCCTCGAGTCACACTGATATTTTCACACAATGTTATCTCACTGCCATCGCCGTTCTGTTACGACATATGAGTGTATTCGCCATAGTAGGGTTTGACATTGACACCATCAGTAGTGTTTCACCTTGAATCTGAATCTGGACCCGCACCCCCCTTAATCCCGGTCCAGTGTTTATTGCCCATATTAAAGCGACGTGTGGTATACCACGAGACCGTTAAACGTAAGGTACTTCACCGCTCTGGGACGTTTCAGATAAGCTCCATTTCAGTCCCTCAGTGTTTTCCTTCAGCGAAAAATACATTTATATTTGTAAAAAGCATGCGGGAAGTCCGGAAAGGACACGTGCAATCTAAAATTACATATTTTACAGACTTGGAGGAGGAAATTAGTCATCATATTAACAGTCAGAGCTTTATTAAAACTGTCAGTCTTCTGCTATTGTCTGTTTTCCTGCAGAAATGTGGAATATTTTGCAGACTATAAAGTTTTGCTATAAATGTTTGATCACGGCTACTCTTCTGTACGAGGTTGTGTGTGTCAGAAAACACATCCCAGTTTCTCTGAGTCTAAAAGCCTGTCTGTCTTTAAGTGCATGTCTGTCTAAGTCTAATAGCCTACCTAGCTGCCTGTCTGTCTGAGTCTATGAGCCTGTCTGCTTCTAATTGCATGTCTGTCTGAGTCGGTTAGTCTGTCTGTCTCTAACTGCATGTCTATCTGAGTTTGTAGGCCTGTCTGTCCCTACTGCATGTCTATCTGAGTCTGTTTGTCTATTTATCTATCTATCTCTCTGTGACTTTAAGCCTGTCTGGTCTGTCTCTAAGTGCTTGAGTCTGTTAGCCTGTTTATCTATCTATATACCTGTCTGTCTTCTGAGTCTGTAAGCCTGTCTGTCCCTCTGAGTCTGTTAGCCTGTGCAAATTAACCACCATAGCAACACATCGGAGTAGTGCCGCATAGACATGTTTATCCTCTAGCAATCGACTTCGGTGTTTTACACTGACAGTTAAGTTAGTTCTGTTCTGAGATTTGAAGTGAATGGAATAAGAACTTTCCTGCTACCAACATATTTTGCATGCCATTTTATTTAACAGCAGTGTTTCACGGCGCTCTGGAGACAAAGCTGTTCTCGAATGGAATTTGTCCTTATGTTTATAAGTCTGGTGTGGATGCAGCGGAAAGAGAGAAACTGACATAGTGGACAGAGCATTGTCCAGCGCTTGACCAATGTAAACATGCCGTATTCCACAAAATAGGTACTCACAAAACACCCTTCTCCTTTTTCTTCCACAGCATCAATATTCCGCTATAAATTATAAAATATAAATTCGAACTGTTGCCTATTTGCTCTAAGCAAGGATGCCCTACGGAATCACAAACATCAAACATGTGTGTGTGTGTGTGTGTTTTACTAAAGTTGTAATGTTTTTAGTTTTTTTTTTTTTCTTTCAATTTCTCAACTGTAATTTATCTCATTTTTAATTGTCCCTTTAACAAAAAATGTAACAAAAACTATATTTTTTGTGAATTTGTATTTCGATTGTTATTTGTAATGGGAACAAAACAGCTGCTTTGTCTTGATTTTCTTAATTTCTGGCACTTATTGAGATTCTGGCATTTCCGAGACATGTATTTCAGTTCTCAGTGATGCTGTTTGGTCCGTGAGAAGGCTAATCTGCACGCGTCTAGCGGCCGATGCTAAACCAGGTGCTTGGACCAGACTCTTTGTTCCACCACTACAAAACGTTGTTTGGATGCCAACTCTTTCTTCTTTATTTAGATCCGTGCAACTGAGGGTTTTTTTCTCTCCTGCATTTGTTATACTTGTTTGGATCCACACCGGTAGACTATAAACTTCAGGACCCCCAGAATGGCGTGTCAGTGACTCACCTGCGACTCATTTGAGACACGCTTTGAAAGCACGAGTCTGGTAGCGCTCTTGCTTTTCATGTCCTTTCATGTCCAGCTCTCTATTGGGAAAGTGATTTGGCCGCCACACGCAGAACAGCTAAACATAATAACTTCTTACAGATGTGCGCAATGTCCGACACGTGAGGACTTTGAGCCGGCACTGGAACTTAGTCATAGAATGTATTGTAAAAATGTCTCAAAATCTAGCGGCAATCAATAAACTGTGGCGATGAATAACATTGAGGCCCGGTCGATCCTTTCTAAATGGACTTTGCAGGAACTTCTCAGGTTTTCCCTAAAGTGCACATGTAAATAAATAGGTTACACATAATATATAAATTGAACATGTGTAACTAAAATCCATTCTGTGTTTACGCAAATATAAGCACCCCTTTTTCCAATTTTAGAAAAAGCTCAAAGGGGTGCTTATGTGCACATATTTCAAGTCTGTACAATATTATAAGCGTCTATTTTTCCATATTTCAATTCGGAATTAATAACAAATAAAAAGAAACACGTACGTCGTTTTTATGCAGCGGTGTGCTTCTCTTGTGTCCTCTTTTCTTTCTGGTTAATAATGGTTCCGGACAGGTTCCGGAGGACAGACATGCATGCTTTTATTGGCTGAATTACAGAAATAAAGAAACATTAGCCACACAGCTACACTTAGCAGTGGCTAAATAAAGTGTTGGAAAAAAAATAAACTAAGTACACTAACTAATATTGCAATAGACAGAGACGACAAACCCAAAAGCAGGCATAGATCAGGGCTAACAGCTAGAATCATAGCTCATAAGCACACACAATGGTAAGACAAGGAAGACAGCAGTCGAAAACAAAGTACACAGGCAAGGAGTCAAACCAGGGAACAAACACAATCAAAACGCTCGGTCCTTGCACAGGTCCTTACCGGAAAGGGCTGGCTGACATGCAAAGCCTCATGGGAGGTGACCTGCTGAGGTTTCTGGGAGTTGGAGTTCCTATCACTAGAATCATTTTTTTTTTTAAGTAAAACGACATTAAAGTGATACAAGTCACAATTTAGGTTTGTTAAAGTAAAGAAAATTGGTATTTTAGGAGAAGTATTTAGCCTGAATTTATCTTTTTTGAGGGGGAATTTTTATTTTGTGCATGAAAATCAGAGACTTATATTTGCGGGGTGCTTATATTTGCTTAAATGTGATTTAGCTCATCTCACTTGTATAGAAATGTAAAAAGGTTGATCCTGATTTAAAGCTTGCATTGATAGAGAAAATTGATAAATTACGTTTCATTAAAGGGAGACATTTCTAATGGGTTTAAATCCCATCTTATGGGATCTAGTGAGACAAAATAGCTCCAGAACTAACAACAGTAGGATGCATCACAGCACAGGCAGGTGCATCACTGAGCGGAAAGTTCGTCCACAACATCTTGAGTCAATATTGCGATATGTTTGTAGCGGGAAACAGTGATTTTGATAATGATCTTGAGACATGATCGGCCTATTAAAAGTCTGCACGGAGTGAGATGCCAGGCAGCTGCCTGAGAGCTTCATCTGTGTGTGTTTTATGTCTCAGCTGCGGAGTCACTCTGCCCCGGGGTCCCTTTATTTATGCGCACCCTCTTACAAACGCTCCTTTCTCCCGACTTAAGCTCTCCAGTGTCTTCACATCGTCTGTGATCCAGCAGTTTTGGTCCCTTTCTCTTTATGTTTTCTATAGGCCTTGTATTAAACAGCCAGTAACATAAGAAATCACTCAAACCCGACGAACCAGGATGATAAAGGAGGTAAAAATAAGCTTTGCTGACATCATGATGCTAAACGCTCAAGTTCTCCGGGATATCAGATCTTTTTAGTTAATGGTCCAAGTAAAGCAATCGATCATAAGTGTGCACAGCTATCACAGGAGTCCTGCAGTGTTTGAAGCTTGTAGGAGTCATTTAAACCACCAATTCTGGCCAAAACAGTTGTTTGTTTAACAGACTAGCCGCACTGCTCCTGCAGACATTAAAGGTTTATTTATATTAGGGATAACTTGATCACATTTTTGGTGTTTCTGATCCAAGCCGAGACATGTAATATGAACAAAGCACAGTCAAACACTCACACAAAAGAGACAGTCAGGCATTCACTAAAAAACACTTAGTTCTTTCATACACTGTCACACATGCTGGTTAACTGGATAAAACGTTTTGATGTTTGAAAGCCAAAAAAATGACGAGGTCAGTGTCACAGTTAATAGTATTCTAATTTAAAAGTGGCATGTACATGAATCTATTTTTTGTTCTTTTTCTTTTAAGTTCCATCATTGTCCCATTTACGTATTCATTTGTTAATACTTATATAGGATGAGTTGCAAACACACTCCATGCCATACTGCTTATGTTTATGAATGCAACCTACAATATATGACGCATTTGTATATTGTAGCTTAAACTGAAGCAAAAATTCACATTTACCATCAGAACTCAACCTTTCAGCGTTCTGCAAAGCCTAAATCAAAACCAGTTTAAGTCTGAACTAAATTTCATAGAAACTGAGATTATTCGTTAAAATTATTTATTTCAAACAAAATGTAATTCTCACGAACAAAAACAACAACAACAACAACAACTGACATAACGTGAGTGACAAGTCAATAGAGCCAATGAATGGGCATGACAAAACCTAGACAAGTAGACAACCAATCACAACCAATCAGAGGCCTAGGATTATTGTTTTGTCTGAACTAAATGTTTTGTTTTCCTAGCCAGCGTCTTGCTCATTGATCAAAACCATATAGGCAATGTTACAGTCATTGTAAACTATTTTCATTGTTCTTTTTGTTTTGCTTATGTTTGAGTGCGATTATATAAGGCATTTGTTTAACGAAAAACCTATTCTCCGTAATCTACCGTGTTGGGCTTAAACTGTCATTGGCCCATAGCAAAGACAGAACGGTTTGGTGTGACCTTCTTTGTGGTATTATTACTGTTATTACTATTACTTGTGGTTGGAGAGGTCAAATTGCGGTCTGGGTAATTTGCTGCCTATGAAACTGAAGTCCTGTTACCAGCCCCTTTCAAGAGTCTTTGCAGAGCTGCAGGACGTCTATTAACACCTGTCTCTTACTTTCTTCCTCTTTCTCCTCACTAATAACTCTACTTGAGACTCTGCAGTTGTGCGGGTCCGTCCTGAGTGCTCTCAGCAGGGCGCTGCAGCGGCCGTGTGGCGTGGAGCTGAAGGGCCAAGCAATTTATTTGGGGTTGTCCCTTCACACGTGGAGCCACTTAGTAAGCAATGAGGTGCCAGACAAGCGCACAGCTGCCACACCACCGGGCCTTGCCTTTGTTTCAGCCGCGTAAACCCAGAGATGGAGGAGAGATGCTGTATCTCAGAGGTGAACTGTAGTGAAGTATATTTTGTTGTGAAGGTGTGTAGTTCATTACTGTTTAATTCAGGTGTGAAGATTTAAGCTGAAGTATGTTAAGTTTACTTTAATTTTAATAAGTTGAGTAATGGAAAATTTANTGCCTGGGTTCGGCGTCTTTCCTGTTGTCACTTTAGAGCCAGGTATGGCAGATGGACGACTTGGTGGAGTGTCAGTGCTCTGAAGGAGAACTGTTGGTGTTGAAATGAAAACAGGCTGAAAAACAGATGGGGATGCTGTTGTTGTGGTGCTGGCTCCTGCTGTGGTGGTTGTGGTTTTAGATTTGGGCATTTCGGATGTGGGGTTCAGCACCTCAACTGTGACCGTTGTGAAGTAGCTAAGGTTGGATGTGTTGAGCTCAGCAGCACTTACATTTAGATAGGCTGAAGCGTTGGAATTCCCAGCTGCATTGGACACCATGCAGGTATANGCTGGCTCCTGCTGTGGTGGTTGTGGTTTTAGATTTGGGCATTTCGGATGTGGGGTTCAGCACCTCAACTGTGACCGTTGTGAAGTAGCTAAGGTTGGATGTGTTGAGTTCAGCAGCACTTACATTTAGATAGGCTGAAGCGTTGGAATTCCCAGCTGCATTGGACACCATGCAGGTATACATGCCCGTGTCTCCTGCTTGCACGTTTGAAAAGTTTAAAGTACCATCATTTAGCACACTTATCCGTGGATGGCTCGAAGAATGAGTTAAAATAGTCCCATTTGGTAGAAGCCATCGCACGGCAGACATTGCTGCTGTTCGNGCATTACCCATTGCATACCCAGTATTTGATATACATTTCAGACACATATGATTTACAATTCAATTTATGGTAAAACAAAGTTTTGTCTACATTTCTCTGATTATGTTGATGACATTATAGAGGATGAATGTGATCCACCCTAATCTGAGCATGGTAAAGAGAGCTATAGTTTGTAATTGGATTTATGTCTGTGAATGTTTTCCTAAGGCACAATGTGTGAAATGTCCTGCCATCTGCTCTCTATTACAGGACAGGACCAGTGCTCGATACAGAACTGAAGAAAAGCCCCAGACGTGTGGATTAATGTGCTGGACGGCTGCTTTATTACTGCACAGGGACAAACTCTGGTTCAAGCTTCAGGATGCCAATGGCCGTTTTAATGCCTGTCCTCTACTCTCTCTCTATGCAATTTTCTGGATTAATGTCTTTATAAAAATTTCTTACAGCCCTGACCCAAACTGGCCGACCAGTTTGCAAACTGGCCATCGTCACCATTCATTTAAAGCACAAGATTAGATCCTTTATTGACTTTTCCCACTTTCAGCTTCAGCCTATTGTAATGTTTTTTAAATCACATGCAGCAGTTGGGAATGGAGAGCAAACCAAGCAGACAGATACGTCTCCGTCTCTTTATTTTTAATTGCTGGAAAAGAATTGAAACGCTTATTTGGACAAGCTGGGGTCAAAGGTCACACAAAGCAGATCACAATGGTGATTAGGCCCCTAAGTGAGGGTTAACACTTTAGTTCCACAAGAGATGGAGTTCGGAGTGTGTTTGTGTGTGTTTAAGTGTGTGTGGCAGGGTGACAGACATTGAGTTTAAAGAGTAAGTGCTTTTCTTAAGCCTAATGTGAAGACTGGATCTTTCTCATGACTAAAGCCATAAGTCTTTGTTCTTAGGACCCCTTCTTGTGGATGTGAAAGCTTGTCATAATAAGTGTCTACATAGGTGTGAAGATCCTGATCTATGCCATCTAATGTAAATACCCTCTTTTGTTGTGACGTTCCAGTGCCTACAAGTTCATCTAGGCTTCTTATGGCAACAATGTTTCATTCTTATCCAGGTTTTTCCCTGAGTTATGGTTTTAAAAGGCCTAGTCTGTCCTAATGTGACTCAGAGACCTCTGTTTTGTATGCCTTTTCTTTCCTTGATATCTGATCTTTTCTTCTGTCCAGCTGAACGTAAAGCACACACTCTCCTCTGAGGCGACACGGCTCGAGCTGATGTTGGAGCAAATGCAGTGATAGACGCAGATTGGGAGTGTGAGAAACAGATACAATCAGAAAGATCCGGCATGATGCATAATAACAATCAGGGGAGTGGATGAGATTCAGACAGGAGTTCTGATGGTTCTTTAATGAAGTGCTTTCTAAAAAGAACAGGATTTGGAGCAGGATCACTCAGACTTGCTGGAGAGTTTCAAGGTCAGTGAGGCAAAGGAAGCACAGACAAGTTAACAGGCACGCTGTACAAAAATTAAAAAGTAGAGTTTACTTAGACATAGTCATAAGTGACGATCTGTAATATTTTGGACAAATTAGGTTTATTGTAAATTTTCATGTGTAAATAGTTTAATAAAATGATTTATGTAATGTAAAGACTTGGTTTTGA
Source organism: Paedocypris carbunculus (assembly GCA_028128575.1). Taxonomy (NCBI): domain Eukaryota; kingdom Metazoa; phylum Chordata; class Actinopteri; order Cypriniformes; genus Paedocypris; species Paedocypris carbunculus. The sequence continues at coordinate 71,386 of SOMO01000064.1, forward strand.
ATCTTTAAAGTTTTCTTTTGTTTGTTTTGTCTTTTGGAACGACTGAGCATCCATGAACATGAGCAAAGTAAACTAAACGTGATTCCTAAGTACAGACTGTACAACCATCCATGCGTCCATCTATTACCACTTAACCAGAGGTCAGGACATGGATGCTCAGATGTTCCTCTCCCTAGATCATCCCTCCATCTATTCTGGTGACCGCACAATCAAAACAGTTAAAAAGATGTTTGATCATTTCTACTTTAACAGCTTTACTATGACTCAGGAACACAGTTGTGGGTTTGATTACAGTGCTTTATAAATAGCGGAAGGATTTATCCAAAGCGACATTACATGTTATCTAGTTTCGAGATATAAGCCAAAACTACTCAAGAAATATAGCAGTTGAGGTCCAGGACCAGTGGTGGGGAATTGGAGGGTGCAGGTTCGAATCCTGTTCCATCTAATTTTGCGTGGGTTAGTGTGTGTCACTTAACTGAAAGGTTAATTGCAGAGTACAGTTTTGATATGGACCATATCGACACTCACATTGCTTTACTTTACATAAATCTAGATTCCGTCTAGCAAAGGAAAAACGTACATCTTTTTCAGAGGAATGCACTGCAAGACGTGTATTGCGGTGTGGTCACTCGAGCGTGCGATACACAGACACACGTGAAGGCAAATGGATTGTTTCATTATCAGTTGCTCAGTAAATCCTTTGATCTTCTTGTAAATCTAAAGCCAATAAAAGAGGAATTTGTTTGGGTTGTGCCGCTTTGTAGCGTCCCTCACCTGGCTGGGCCGCCCATGTGGAGAGGGTGGTGGTCTAAACACCCAGCCTGGCAGACCCTGACGTGACACGCTGACACCTGGATGTCTGCTCGGGCACACCTGCTCGCCACACACACACACACACACACACGCACGCTAACAATTCCACTTTAAAAAGCTTCACGCAACTTAATGAGAAGGAATCTAAGTTCTGTGCTTCACCTTAAATCTTTCCACCCCTTCTCTCTCTTATTCCTCTGCCTCTCTCAAGAGGGCATTTAGAAATGCCCATTAACGGCCAAAGTGTGGATTTCCTGTGAAATAACGATTGTGCCCTCCACATGCTTCGTGTCTAAATACTCAAGAACACTTAGTTAAACACGAAGGCAAGCACACAGCAGTCGGAGCGGGATTGTTTCCAGATGTGTGCCACTCCAACCAGCCTTGAGAGTGAGAGACATCCATCAGAAGACTTTTTCTGAAAAAAGAACTGGGTGGGTGTGATGTGGACCACCATTCACATTCTTCAACTGTGACCTGTCTAGAGGCGTGATTTCACATTACAATTGCCTGCCATTCAGCCATCACGAAGGAACATTTTAGTTTTATTGCGTTTGAGCTGTTATTCCGTATTCTAACAGTTCTCCCCAACCCAACTTTCTTTTGGATTTCCACTTTTCCATTTACATTTCACTACTGAATCCCTGCAAATTTCCATCATGCTTAGTGAAGTGAAGATTTCAATCATAACGTGAAGCTAGCAGACTAATGCTAATGCAGGGAGTCCAAAAGTACAGATTTAGTAAATTATCATCTGCACCTTGAAGCCATGTACTTCACCACAATATCTTGTTCACACGCACTTGCATGTTGTTTATCCATTATTAGTGATTCAGCAAAACGCAGGATTCTTTGATGTGTCTTTCGGTGGAGGTTTTAGAAAATGACAAAGCCATTGATCTCAGCTTTGATAAATCCCACACACGCTGAGCGACTTTCTGCGCGTGCACGCGCGAGCAAACACTAGAGCGCGCGCGTCCCTTCGCGGAGGTTCGTTCACGTTCATCACTCACGCAGCAGCAGCAGCATCAGCTCGGACTTTATAAACTCTCCATCCTCTAGTCTGGGATATCATTCCGTGGACGACAAATACCGCCGTAATGTGGATTTACCAAGCGCTTCTGTGTGCCCTGCTGTTCTTGGATTTGGGTGAGTGATCAACATCTTGATTTTGCACGTGAGCGTTTCATGGCAAGGATGAACAGGACTAGTCTAATAAAATGCAGTTACCATTCAACTGAATTAGTTCACGTACTATTGCACACATTTTTGTATAAATGCTGTGATAACCTGACCTACAATATTACAGTTATGAATCTGATAGATTTTACAAGGTATAACCAACTTTATAAGTTAAAAATAAGTGTTTAGAAAAATGACGATTACAATCAAAATGTATGCTAATGTAAATTATCAACTGAAATTAGGTTTACAAGGTCAAAAGTAACTCCACTGAAGTCTTTATTGTTGTATGATGACAACTGCAGAAAGTGCCATTCATGTATTTGTTGCTTTATGTGTGGATCTTTTTGGAAAATATCCTGAAAATATTCAGGATATGCCTGGATAGGATACTAATCAATAAACTGTCCATCACAAGAGCCCAATTTGTGGAGAATAAGCAAACGCACGGGTGTCTAATGTATATATCCAGGGGCCGTAGTTTTCTATATGGCTGTAGCCATTCACACTAATGTATATTTAGCTTGTAACTTTAGCCAATTGATTGGACTATTCTACGCTTTCATGGTCATAAACCATATCCTGGAGATGTAACATGTAGACTGCCTTACTTAAAAACCTGAGCTAGACTTTGCCGTATTGCAATCCGTTTATTATCACATTTTGGCATGTAGACATAGACTTTTCCAATGAAATAGATGTAGTTTAACAACGGATGGTAAATACTAATGACATGGATCATTAGATGCTCAAGAAAAAAGTGCACGGAGTACACGCGTCTCTCAATGGGCAAAAGCTCATGCGGTGAATGGACTTTCTACCATGGGCGTCATCACCGTGCTGTGCACATCTGGACAGAACTGTTTCTCCCATATTTCACCATTGAAAATATTCATCAGACCAGATGTGCTGCGTAAACACCGAAAGCAAAGTTCTACAAACGCTCACTGAAGGAAAGAAAAGGACAAGTGAGTCAGACTGAAACTATTAATGCTGATGTTTCACTGATGCTCGTCCTCATTGCTACCATAAACATTATCCTTTGCATATCCCTATTATTACTTAAGGAAGAGATTTGGCCAAATCTAATAAGCAGAATGGGAGATAAAGATGCCCCCGACAGGCCAGAAAGAGGAATTTAAAAGAATCTAATTGGAGCGCTGAAGGAAAAGATCAATGTTTGAAGAGCAGCCTGATGAAAACCAGATGGTTCCAGATGTAGCCTGACCATTAATAATGGGTTCTCACCACAACCACTTTAGCCACAGAAGTTCATCAGGAGTCGCGAGGCTCTGTAATACGGAGCTTCTGACCCTTTCTCGAGGGCTCTTACATTACACCCCTGATTTTAAACAATTTAGCTAAATGCGTAATAATCAGGTCCTACTGCTACTGAACAGTGCACACACACACACACACACACACTGTCAGAGATTCACAATCTTAGTCTACCTGTCTCATATACTTTATTATAGCCACTTTTTAGCACCAAAATAATCCAGACCCATCTAACATCAACCGATTAACGTCAAAATACTACATTCTACAAATTAACACACTTTGTCACATGATTATGCTGATGCATCAGGCAATATAATATTTGTGTTGAATCCTCTGGTCTGTTTGGTTCAGAATGCAGGAAACAGACACTGCAGCGGTATCAGAAAAGTGAAAACAGCCAATTGCTCTGTACCAACTGTTCGCAACACGCTCGAATCCGGAAGCTTCCACTGGATGATTGTGCACGGAAGTGCAGCAAGAGCAGGAAGTCCTGCAGGTGACAATATTCAATCCTCATTTTCCTGTATTATTTATGCAAAAATATAATCCACGACTGGTCTTTGCTTAACCTGGTTTGCAAGATTTTTATAAAATGTGAGGGGAAAATGGAGCCCTGCCCCAACAACTGGCTTTGATTTTTGGTTTATTCCTTTCAGGGCTTTCTACTTTGACCACATAAACAGGAAATGCCACTTGCTTCCCTTCGATCGTTTCAACGAAGGCGCAATGAGAGATAGGAAACCCAACTGCGATCTTTACGAGAAAAAAGGTAAATATTTTTCATTCCCTTTCTAAGAAGTTCATTCACACTAGACCTCTTGAGGTGTTTACTTGAAAGGTTTGGAATATTTTGTGTGAAAAAGTTTGTGTGAAAAATTGCATGAAGTGCCAAACCATCCGCTGATTTCTCTAAAAAAAAAAAAACAAATCAGAGGGATCTGGAAGTGAAACATGAAGGAGAATACTCCACCAAGAGTGTTGATGTTAGCGGGATTCTGTGTGTTTGTTTCCAGTAAGAACTGGACCTGTAGAGTCACGCTCATTGTCAGGAAAATCCTGGGTTAGCTAATGATGGTGTGTTATGCACATGCCTTTTTTTTACCAGAGTATGTGAAGGAGTGCATCATGGGCTCAGGAGTTACCTACAAGGGGAGAAGGTCCTTCACGAAAACTGGAATTACCTGCCAAGCCTGGAACATGTCTGTCCCACATGAGCACAAGTAAGTTCTCCCCTTTTCTTTCTTTGACTGCTTGGATTGATCAGACTTGACAGAGAAGTGATTGCCAATGTGGGTTTGAGATATAAATACAAGCAGACTTCGGTTGTAACCTAATTGCAGATCTTATCAGTCAGTTCTGTCTATCCCACACGGTTGGTGTTAACTTCCAACGTTGACAGTAAGTTGAGGTTTATTTGAAGGACAATTTAATCATATTTGACATGAAATTGATGAAAATATGTTCCACTTTTGGAGCAATTTGGGAAATACAAGCGGCTGGTGCCTGTTTGAACAATGATAGACACATTCTGATGACATACAGACCTCGTAATGATGCACAATGGTTCATTAGTGGATCCGCTTCTATAACAGTGCAGACAGTTCATGCAAATAACCTCCAGACAAATGAGCCAAATGAGTTGAAAAAGTATTGCCTTTTTATTTACACTGTGTAATGAGCATCCATCAAAGTCTGTGCTTTTTTATTTCAAAGAAAATATGCTATTTGTTACGATTTACACTTTGGGCGAATAGTTTCAACCAGTGTTTACGCTGAGTGTAAATAGTTCTGCACTTCTGTTGTGCTTGTAGGGATTTGTGTTCATCGTCATTTTTACATCTGACATAAAAAGTCCTTGGAAATAGAAATTGGAAATGTTTTGGTCTTTTAAGCTGCTAAACTTATTACCACCATTCTTGTATGACAGAGCTTTAAATCCTGTTTATCCACACTGCTCATAACGTTAAATGTTGATCTACTGTTCATCATTCCTGACAGGCATCATTTATAAGAACATCATTGCTGAACATACATCATTCCTGACACAAATCATTCATGACTTGAATCTTTCCTGACAGACAGCAACCATGGCATTATTCCTGACAGACATCATTTCTGACCTGCATCGCTCCTGACATGCAACATTCCCGACAGGCAACATTCATGATGACATAATTCCCGACACAAATCATTTGTGACGAACATCATTCCCAACTCAAAGCAATCATGACACAATCGTCTTTGACAAGTCCCGACAGGCATCATTTATGAGAGCATCATTTCTGACAGACGTTTTTTAGACATGCAACATTCACGATGACATAATTCTTGACACGCGTTAATCATGATAACATTCCTGACACATCTTTGATGACACCATCATTCATGGAACAAATAATTAATGACAACATATTTCATGACGACATCATTCATGAAATCAACTCTCACTCAACTTCTCTCATTCCCGGTTCAGATTTAATTGTCAGTTGATTAGATCTCATATTAAACTCAGCTGATTTTTTTCCTAATATTAGTAGCTCATTTATTTCATATTGTAATTCTCTTGGTAGGTCTTGTTTTCAGGCACATGTTGTTTTCTAGGCAACACTCTAGTCACCACTGGCAGTTCCAGTGCATCGAAAGGGGACTTAAAAGATTGTGTTTAGATGTGTTCTCCAACTGCTCTGTGCACAACAGGAACATGCAGAGAACCGAAGCTTGCTGGTTGCCAGCTCCTTGTTAGCTGTGCTGTTATTAGCTCTAAAAGCCATGCTGCTTAGAAGCTGTATAAAGCATTTCTTTAGACAGCTCCGAGAGCAACTATAAAGAGAAGGAAGGAGGATTTATGGACTGAAGTCATGTTCTGTCTGCCCTCCAGCTGAGCTCACAAAGCTGCAGACACATTAAAATATGAGCAACAATCGAGACTCGCGCACAGATGCTAACACTGACCCTCTCCTCCCAGTGGATATCTGCGCTCCACAACTTCCATCCTGTGTTCCGTGTGATAAGATCTACTTCATCTGACTCTGCTTTCATATTTTTACCATATTCTTCTCTTCTTAAGAAAACGGAACTCGAGAAGTATTAGCAATGAGAAATCAAACCCAAGGACTGTGGTTTTATTGAGTCACTTGACAGTTCTCTCCTTAAAGAGTAAAGCTCAAATCCTCAATGTCTCACGTCCTCCTTCGCAGCAGAAGTACAGCTGAGGTGTAGAGAGCTTCTCTGAGAATTGTGCAGTAGACCTGAGAAGAACTGCTATGTTTGTATCTGAGGAGGTTTCACAGTCGTTATTCAGCGGAGGTCAGTGGAAACGCTAGCCTAGGACGATGGTGTAAAAAGCACATATCACTTCCTCTGCCATGATGTTTATACATGAACATGTTCATATATTGTTCAAACATGAATTTCGGATAGCGAGAGGAATAGCTGGCTAACATCTGTTAGCACAACGTCATTAGCTATGGAGATCTCAGGCCTCGTGTGGAACCAGATGCTGCTGCACCGGCCATTCCATAACAAGAGGCCTTTCGTGACCCGTCTGTTTCAGCTAGAAGTTCATCTGTCTGCATGGCTTTTGTTTAGATGGTGTCTTCTGGTTCTGATCAGGTGTCATTTTCAATGTTTTTTGTAAATTGTTCCTGGAAAAAAAAAGACCAGAGCAGACTCAAATCATCTGTTTGTGCTTATGCATTACACCAACATGGTACCAAGAGAGTAGTTCCTGCTTCTGATGCGAGCCGCTTTTCCACGCTCCACTCTGTCCATTTGTCTTTCAGTTTCAAGCCTGCCAGGCACAAACGGTCTGATCTGCGCCAGAACTTCTGCCGAAACCCAGATAATGATCCAAGTGGACCCTGGTGCTTCACTGAAATGACGGAGACCCGACACCAGGAGTGCGGCCTTCCACAGTGCTCACAAGGTCAGCGGTGAAATGTTACTCTTGCATTTCCCATGCAAGTTTGTGCTTTCGCAATATTTAATGTGATTTTCTGGTTGTGCGTAGTTGAGTGTATGAGGTGTAATGGCGAATCGTACAGAGGGCCGATGGATCACACTGAGAGTGGGAAGGAGTGTCAGAGATGGGACACACAACGACCCCACAAACACACCTATAAGCCCCACAGGTACACACACACACAAACACACACACTCACACATCTCTGACTCGGTCTATGTATCTGCAGGCATGTTGGGAAAGGGCTGGACGACAACTACTGTCGCAATCCAAATAATGATGTGCGTCCTTGGTGTTACACCATGGACAGGAACACGCCATGGGAGTACTGCAACATCAGTGTGTGTGGTCTGTTCACATTTCTATCTTTTGTGTCTCTGTTTATGGTTTTGTGCTGTTCCTTACACCATGTTGGCAATATCTGTAAACTTGGTTACTTAGTATATACAGTAAAAGTATCTATAAACGTAGTACTATATATATATCAATTACTTCTCTTTTGGCTTTTCCCATCAGGGGTCGCCACAGGGATCGTTTCCCACCTCTATAAACTTAGTATATATACTTGTAAATAATAAGGGTCTTTCTTTCTGCCATAAGAGGGAACAAAGACAGAGTCTGACCACATATAATTCCTTGATTGTCCTGTGCAAACTTAAAACTGATTCTGAATTTCATGTGAACTTGAGCAAACTTTTGTCTGCAGTAATGCGGGCGTCTAGTTTGTGTATTTGTGTGTGTTTATACAGTCTTTTACGGTTAATTAATACTGCTTATACAACAATAAATACCTATTAAACTACTAAAATACCACTGTAAAGCTACGGAGTAAAGAGAAAACGGAGGGGACCAATATGCTCGGTTTCATCACAATGAGACAGTTTCTGTTTCCTGCAGGAAACAATCTGACTGATCTGGATGATCAGTACCATGTAACAAAGTGCATGTGCAGTGAATACATTTCTGACTTGCTGAAGTGGCTCATTACTCTTGAGTGATTTTTAAGATTATTTCAAAATGAATAAATTGTTCACGAATCACAACTGAACTCTCGAGTTAGTGAACTGTGAGTGTCTTGACTCTACTGCTGATTGAAATCATGAAGGAAATTGAAGAAGGTTTATTAAGTGGACCTTTATCAATTTGGAAACTGAAACTTTATAAACTTGTAACCTTTACAGGTTGACAAAAGCTAAGAATTTGTATCCATAAATTTGATACTTATTTTTAAACTGCGACTAAACATATAGAGCTGTGGATAAACATATTGGAAGCTACACTTAATAAAATACATACAGTAGGGCTTAAAATGTTTTAAACTCTATTTTAAAAAAGCACGCCTCACTGGATAGATTGTGATGTACATTGAAACGCTCATCATGTTCATTTCAAAGAATTTACACATTTATTTGAGAACAAAGTTTGTAAGATGAGGTAGTTCTTGGTTGAGTATAGAAGCACGGCTGGTTCTTGAAGCTCTGATATTTAGTTTGTCCTAGGGACTGTGTACAGGTGCAGTGGCTTTCAGTAAATCTCTCTGACCGCGCGATACTTCTACCTGTCATTCGCTGCAGGCTTCAAGTGGGAGCATTTTTCAAACACTGATGCCTGGAATTTCTCAAATTCCCTGTATCTGTTTCTCTTTCAGACGCTAATAATGAGACAGAAGTGGAGGTGACGACTTCTTGTTTTCGGGGTCAGGGAGAAGGGTACAGAGGCACAGTCAACGTGACCCCTGCCGGAGTGACCTGTCAGCGCTGGGACGCTCTGTTTCCTCACAATCACTCTTACACACCACACACTTATAAATGCAAGTACGTTCCATAGGATACGTGTGACATGCACACGCACATTTTATTATATTTATTTTAAGTATACTGTATATTCACAGAGTCTGTGTTTGTATTTATGTCAGCATATATAAATACATTTTTATATAGAATGATTAAAGCTTTTATGTTTATGGAGTAGAATGAGAAACACCAGCATATCAAGTTTCTGTAATTTTGAATATTTGACCTTTTCATAAATGTTTGAATAGAGAGAAAACACTTGTTACGTGCTTTGTACTGATAAGGATTACTATTAATAAATATAAAATAATTATGCAAGCTACACTTAATACTGTTCTAACTGGTCTTCTTTTGTGATTTGTCATTCAGGGATCTTAAAGAGAACTATTGTAGAAACCCTGACGGCTCCGAAATCCCCTGGTGTTTCACCACCGATCCGAAGGTTCCGAAAGCGTTCTGCAGCAGCATCCCGAGATGCGAGACAGAAATCTCCGATGCCACAGGTGAAAGTAGACACCAAACTTTCAGCACACACCATCAGCCCTACTCGTCCAGAGCTACAGTATTACCTCACAACAATTTACAAGAACGTTAATGACGCAAATAGAAAGATGCTTTGAGCTGAGGCGCCATCATCAAGACTGCCCATAAAGAACTGGCACCCGAGTGTGGTTTATACTGAATATTCTCATTTGCCTTAGATGGTGTCTGAAGAACGACTGCTCTGCAGAAGCCATCCACTTTAAGACAGAATCTTAATAGAACAATCTCTGGTTTCGGAGCAGTAGATTGGGCCTCTGGATTCACTCAGTTGGATCTTGGCATAGACCTTGGCAAGGCATTCTTCGCTCAACATGTTGGCCAACCACCCATTGTAAAGTGTTCCCGACGCAAAATGGGTTTTTGCCCACTAATAAAATGCTGCTTTAAACATGCCCAATGCAAGGGTTTGTAGAGGATAGAGACGGAAACATTTGCAAAACCTAATCTTCTTTATAAGGTTTTATTCTAGAAACTATAACAACCTCCCAAAACCAAGAATCAGGCATTTGGGACAAAACCAACTAGATTCTAAAAACTGAAACATTGCAAAACTAAACTCTGGAGCTTGACAGAAACAAGTTTAGAAACAGAGAGCATGAACAAACATACGACAGCAATTCAGCACCCGACAAAGAGAAGACGTTTAAATAACGGAATGGAAAGGTGCCAACAATAAGATGATAATAACAAGTTAAAATATTAGGGAAACAAGCAATCAACCAGGAGAAATAAAAGAAGAAACACTTGAAGTAATAGTGTGGGCACTACCAGTCCCACCAACCCGACAAGCTTAACGTTATTACATTCCTGGACACATTTAGCAAAGCCGTATAAAAAATGATCAAAATATGCTGCCGTGTGCGTTTGCATGTTGTGCAGGAACTGTTCAGAGGTGTGATTCACTGTTTCTAATACTGGTTTGGTCTGTGCTCTAGACTGCTATGAAGATGATGGAGAGAGTTACCGTGGTAACTTGTCCAAAACAAGATCTGGCATCACTTGTGGACTGTGGTCTGAACACACTTTCAGGTACATTTGCAAAATTGATTTCAACATTATATTATTATTTCATTCGACAAGATTCCAGACAAAAATCTTTCAAGTATGGGAATTGTTTTTTCAAATGCCCGTTCAAAGTTTGTGTTTGATTTGTGTTTGCTTGAATGAAGAAAACCCCATTGCAACTCAATGGTCAACAGATTTGTCAGTCAGCATCAGTGGATTCAGTAAAACCCATCCATCTTGTAAAGAACAGAATTAGATGACTTACAAAACTGAAATAATACATTTTACAATTAAAAAGCCAAATAATAAAACATTAAAAAAAAAAAAAATACAATAATGTGTTCTGGATATCAATTTCCACAGAATTTGTATCTTGACTATTGGAACATGGTGATTTAGAGCTGTGATCTGGAACACACTTGTGTGCACCACTGCTGCTCTGGCTTTCTGTTGTCCGTCTTGAATGTTTTACTCAAGGAAATCATAAATTAGTGCTGATGTGGAGCTTGTTTTGAAAAGCCATTATCAGGCAGTATTACAACACGAAAAGAGGACGACGGCAGTGATAACAAACAGAAGGGAAGCCGGGCAGATCGAAATTCATCATCGGATACAGCGAGAACTGGAAATACCACACACTGTTTCTAGAGAGACAAACAGCCTTTAGAACAGCATTGGCATGTCGTTCAGCTTGGACTAAGCTGTTAAGATCACTTAATTTACAGGAATTTTAAAAGCCAAAATGGCACAGACAGATGGACATGTTCCAGGAATGGCCTCTGACTCCAGGAAGTGCTGTCCCCCGCTCTCAGATCAAAGCTGTTCAGCTTCTTCCAGTGGCGGCCAGCCAGTGAGTCTGCCTCGCTCGGGGTCAAAAGGTCGTCTTTGAGAGAACTCAGCGCTAGCTTGTTCAGCAGTCATCGGGGACGAGAAATTACCTCTCCATTCTATCACGCCGTTTCCGCTGCATTTTTCACTCTGGGTTTTTTGACTTGTGCAATCGGGGGGATTGTCTGTTTTTTACCATGATTTATTTTCGTTGGAAGTCGGTCGGGTAAAAGCGACTTGGCGCAGAGTCCGAGCCAGTTTGCGGTGACACCGAAACCACATGGTGTAAGGCAGAGCTGCAATGGTTGTTCATGCTTTATGTACGTTGGAGAGAAGAAACCGATTCTCCACTGAGGACTTAGTCTGGAGTTGTTAGACGGGTCAGTGGTTGCTCTCATGTGATGAACTGATTTCTTTTGTTGGCAGGAGAGACACACGGTCAACAGAGGTCAAGGGTTTGGAGTTGAACTTGTGTAGAAACCCTGACCGTGATAAGCATGGGCCATGGTGCTACACATCAAACTCATCCATACCTTGGGACTATTGTGGAATAGAGCAATGTGAGTCTTTGTCTGTTCACCCATCCATTATATCCATCCATCTACACCTACACGTGAAATCTAAACATCACACCAAATCACACATTTTGCCAAAGTTTTTTTTAGCTATTCCATCCATTCTATCAAACATTTTTGTTTTAAGTCCATCCATCGTGACTTTTTCCATACCATTTAGGTAAATCCATGTCCACTGGTGATCATCAAAAGAGTGAGTTAACAACATTTTCATTGTGAAAAATTTAATAGACATGGTTAAAGCTTCCAGTGTTTGGTAATATTTGAACTCTGTCTATCCAGTCGCTGGACCCAAACCATCTTGTTTTATCCACAAAACCACAAGGATCGTTGGGGGGATGGAAGTGCAGCGGGCAGAAGATGGGAGCTGGGTGGTCAGCATTCAGAAACGGTAGACACTCCTGTCTGATGATCTATGAGTGATTTGATGGAAGTGAGAGTGATGAACACCAGCAGCTTTTGACCTGATCGTTTCTCCATTCACAGAAGCAAACACTGGTGCGGTGGTTCACTCATTCGAGAAGAATGGGTTCTGACTGATCAACAATGCTTCTCTACATGGTAAATGCCGATTCTTGTCTCAAAACCGGTTCTTACGTGGGTCATGCCTGCTTGACTCTAGCCTCGCTTTCCAATCTTCTGAGCAACTTATGCTTGCAGCTCAAAGGCAGAGCAGAGACAGACAGTTTGGGCCTTGACTGATGGTTCCCTCTTCTGTCAGTAGTGCATCTGTTTAGGCTCTTGTGCAGGGCTGCATGATATACGCTTGCTGATCTGCTTCAGTGGCACTCGAGTGAAATCCTGCTGGCTCTGTTTAGTTTGAGGGGGATCGAGGTAGAGCAAAGAGAGCGCGTCTGGGTTTTAGATCATCTCTACATTTCCCAGATCCTCTCCCAAGTGGGTTCAACTATCTAGCGCTTCTCATGAAGACCTGGCAGGACTTGGCCCATGGCGCCAGAACTGACCTCCGTGCCTTGATCCAAACTGGAGATGACTTTACCAGCGATGCTTGCCAACTTACATATCTCACGCATGCATCTCTCTGCGATGCGCATTAACCGAAGTAGCCTTCAGAAGGCTGAACGACTTTTCACTGTTGCATGCCGAGCTCTGCTAAACTGGGAGTTGCGAGTTTGGCAGATGGAACTGCTGCACCTGTGTCATGGGATTTGTGTGTGTCTCAGTGTTCCCGACCTCTCGGAGTACACTGTGCAGGTGGGGCTTCTCCATCTAAACGCCTCCTCCAGCTCGCCGGCCCTCCGCATCGCACATGTGGTCTGTGGCCCTGAGGGATCCAACTTGGCCCTGCTTAAGCTCACAACGTAAGTTTCCTGTTCTCACCCATTTCGTTATCTCTTCTGTAACGGTTTCTCGATGCCCAGGCCGGCACCTCTCGCTGAGCACGTGCGAACGGTGCAGCTTCCTGTCGCAGGATGTGCTGTTGCAGAAGGGACGTACTGCCTCATGTACGGCTGGGGAGACACTAAAGGTATTTTCTGATCGATTCAACAGATTTACTCTTTTGATGTTCGTTGGGAATTGGTTCAGCTGAAGCCAGATTCTGAGAGTGTTAGATCAGGTCTGCTGTGCCGTGAAGCTACTGCATGCCCCGGTGTTTTATAAAGTATATGTTATGCTTTATAAAGTATGCTTTATGAACGTCTTACACGCACATGTTTGTAAAGTTAGAACGCCAGAGGAGAGTTGCTCCAAGCTTTTCTTTTCCTCACCATTTTGCCTTTTGGCTGGCTCACTGTTATAGATCAGACGCTGTTCATGTTTGGCTCACCGGCTTTGAAATGTCTGTGACTATGAAAAGAACTTTATAAATTATCTAAACTTGATTCTTAATATTCATACCAACCTTCATACCGATACATGAATGCACATATTGTACACAATACACAACATATGCATAAACAATCAATCACTGATCATACATGACAAAACACAACTGAAATATTTCAGTTATCTTGTTCAAACCATTATAAATTAAGGTGAGTTACTGTATATACAGTAGCTTTTGGAGTATGGAAATTGAAAATGGGATGCATGGGCGTTGGCCACACCCAACCTCAACAGTTTTAACACTGATAAATAAAACAATCAGTAATAGAGTACAACGGCAGTAAAAGGCCAATACAAAAGATTTGGAAGAACCATGAAGCCATTCAAGACCAATCTAACCGTCTCCATTAAAGCCAAACACAAGAAATTTCAAAACCTGCATGGCTAAAGACATGTTTAACTAAAAACATCTTGAACCTAGGATGTTTGTGAAAAATAGGCATATGTAACCTGAAGGCTACGGTTGGCACCGATGACTTAGTTGCACTTTTTGCTTCTCTGTTAGGCACCGGTCATGATGGGAGACTGAAGATGGTGGGGCTTCCTATTGTGGGGAACAAGAGGTGCTCCCAAAGCCACAAGGGCATCCTGCCCATTACAGAGACTAAAATCTGTGCAGGAGGCAAGAGAGACCAGGGAGTCTGTGAGGTACCAGATCCAGCTTTTTAAGCTTTCCACATGTGTTTCCTGGGAACTGAATTCACATTCACAACCTTTAAACACAATCTGTGAAACACATCCTGTGATCTCTTTTCGTACTGGTGTATGTCTTACAGAAAGACTACGGTGGGCCGCTGGTGTGCCAGGAAGGAGAAAGCAAGGTCATCGTGGGTGTGAGCATCAACGGCCGAGGATGTGCTGTGGCCAGACGTCCAGCCGTATTTGTCAATGTGGCCTTTTATTCTGAATGGATCCGTAAAGTCTTCAAGTACTATTCAGATGTGGAAACAAGTTTCTAGTCTGTTGATTTTGCCATCCGTGTGGTGAGATCAGACCATGGCACGTTGATCAGCATTCGTGACATGAATGAATCAAGACGCACAAGATTCAAAGGCAAAAGTAAAGGCATGTGATGAGAAAATGTCTGTGTTTTAGAGAAGAAACAGCACAACAGAAGCCTGTCTGACTTTTAAACTTTGTATTTGAGACATTGGACTTCAAATTGCATCGATGATGGATGCAAAGCAAAAGAAACTGCATTTTTTTCAGGCCAAATACAATATGTTGTCAGTCCCTGGAGTTACTTGAGGATTAGTCTGATTTTTCAGATGGGATAAAGTTTCGGACATCCTTGATCGCCGTGGTGGATTTTTTTTCCATTTTAACCCAGTAACTTCAATGCTGATCATTCATACGATCAGCATTTTTGCACTACTGATGGTGAACTGTTTTGCACCTTATTTTCTTCAGTTCGGAGTGGATCTGTGGCTCCTCTGGGGTCGTGTTTGTCTAAACTGATTGCAATGCAATTAGTGTATTTATCTGTGGGTCTTATAGACCTGAAAATACAAGCATCTGAAGTTCTTTTCTTTCTCATGATGCAATATATCAGTATTTATTTATCTTTTTTTTATCATTTGTGGACTTTTATCTTCCATGTTTATAAAGAGGAATGTTGTTTCATGAATGTGCCATTACAGAAGGTTTTGACTCGTAGACTCTCCTGAAAGGTCTATATGATTCTGTCCAGGCCGAGGGTCTTCACGGTCCACGTTCATCTAAGAGCAAATGCATAAACCGCCGTCTTGTGTATTTTACTAACAGGAAGATGTCTTATACTGTAAATATTACATTTGCTCTGTACATGCTTGTCATGCATTGCCTTTTATGCATTTTTAAATGATTTCTTTTTTGATTTTTTAAATGGCGCTGCTAATTTCTGGTGATTTCAATCTCAATATTGATTATCCATAGGCTGCTATTTTCACTCTTTTATATTTGCCATCATCATCATTATCAGGCACGAGTAACTATATCTTTGTAAATAGTTTGGGCTTGTTAAGTGTAATTTTGTCTTTTTATTAAATTAAACGGCTTGTTTAATGACCGTTTGTCTAAGTCTATAAACTCCATTTAACCGTTTGTGTGTTTAACACTCCACCGACAACAAACAACATTCTGCTTCCGTCAGAAGCAGGAGGCCAAAGGTTAAGATGTGAACTTATCTAAAGCCCTTCAGAATGCGTGAAGACGTGATCATAGCTGGAGAAGGGCTTGGTGATGTTGCTGAAAAAATTTTTAGCACTATATTTTTGACTGATATTTTTAATAGAGACATTAAGTTCACTCTTTAATCATAAATACAACTTAACAAAAACAGTTTGTGCAAATGTTAAACAGGGGAGTTTTTCCAAAACAGTATCAAAACAGTTTAGTAGTGAAAATAATGATTGAAAAAAAAAACGTTTTTTTTTTTTACAATAAATCTGCAAAAAGAAAATCCACATTTTAGTATGTAACATGACTACTAAAGGCAAAATTCAGTAAAAACACAAACATTTGAGTTAAAAAGAGTGGTGAATTTCTTTCGTTAACGTTCTATTCAAAATACATTGTTTTTGAACCCTGAGATCACACCAACATCTAATTAAACTAATCCATCAGTTAATTGTTGCCAACACAGATTTTTCATTTTATAAAGTGTAAAAAAAAGTATACAGGAAAATCCGAGGATCTGGAAATCCGCTCCCAGCATCTGCCAACTGTTATTCTGTACAGTAAATCCCAAAAGTCTTGTGTTTAATCAACTGAAACACGTGGAGATTTTCACCAGCCTTGAGAATCATTTGTTTCTGTCACAAGCGTGTTATATTAATGCACATCTTGTTAGTACGACAGTGCATGCCGAGCTTCAGATTTCCCAGCGATATGCACAAGAAATGTCTTTTTTAAACTTCTGTTAAACTCTCCTTCAGTGAATGCGGTTGTTTTATTAATGCTTGTTTGTAAGAGCTGTCGACTGGCTGATAGCATTTGAAGCGGCCTGGTTTGTGTCCAAGCGTTGATCTTGTTCAGTTACCGTGCAGAACTATGTGGGTCCCGGGCCAAAGCTCACAGGAGAGATCTTTTACTAGATGAACCTGCCTGACAGAGGTGGTCTCCAGGAAAAAGCACTGGAGTACCAAACACTGTCATTTCTATTTGAACTTTATCACTTTTTTGTGGATTAAAAAACTGCAGACCTGGATTTTTTTTTCCCAAATACAATACCATAGTTATTATTTGGCACCATGTTGAGTTCTTCACAAATGTTACATTTTCAGTCTTTTCCTAAGACCGGAAGCCAATACAGGCCCATCTTCACCTTTTTTCTACAACCACCCCATCACAATGCCAACCTCAGTAAATTTGGTAGAGAATATTTTTATAGACAGCACTAATGGATTTTACAGCACTCTTTATTGATCTGATCCCTGTAATTATTCCACAAACCGCCAGGGGACAGATATCACTAGTAGAAAAACACTGTGCTCTGCTGCCCTCTACTGTCTGTAAAATCTTTTTTTAAGCTTAAGGAAATTCAATTAAAGTTTGGTTGAAATCCACGGTGAACAATGATCCATAAATATCTTTCCATCTGCATTAAAAGAAACGGGTCTGTAAGCGTCTTGTTTCCCATGGTGTGACAGTCCTGTCTGAATGGGACTGGAGAAGTGGTTTGATGGGGAAAACCCGATGTTTTTATTGGAGTAGTTGTGCGTTGAGGTTGATGAGAAAGACTTTAGAGCATTTCTGCTTTCCAGAAGCCAAGGCCTGGTCTGACCTGTGCAAACACAGCAACGGTCCAGACAATGTATGGTCTGATATGAAGAAAAGACACCTAGAGCACTTACCCACTGACCCTCGGACTTTGCTTGCCACCTCTCTCCTCATCTTGGCTCTGCGATTGGAGAACCAGACCTATGGGTTGCACATAAACACACATTGTTGCAGGATTTATTGAATATCTGGCATTATATCTTTAACTAGTATAGAAACTTGTTAAACTGACCTTAATAATGTTTGGTGAAAGCTTGGTCTCCTCTGAAAGCTTTTCTCTAGCCAGCAGGTCTGGATAAGCTCCACGAATGAATTCTGAATGGGAAAGAACCCAAATGAGAACTTCATCGTCTCAAACCAACACACCAAGTGTGAGAAGTACCCTTCTCCAGTCTCTCGCACTGATGAGATGTGAATAAGGTTCTGCGGTGTGCAGGTAATTGCAGAGGTTTTGCTTCAGTCAATGAATGTACATCTACCTGCTGGATTTGTTCCAACACTCTTTCTTCTGAGGAAAACAAAGCAGAACCGAATAGACAAGCCCACACAAAGAATGTTATTATTAGCCACGTTAGTTATTAAAAGAACATTAAAAGTGTTCATACACACACACACACACACACACACACTGGCACACAAAGACGGTTTATTTATTTTTATTAAACCGTTAAGATTATTGATAATCTTAATTGGGATTCGAACCCGCAACGCCTGGGTAGTTGCCTGGGCAACACCCACTTCAGTTATAAAATATATAATATCAATAATATATTTCAAATATAAACGTACTACCGTTATATATAAAGTATGGCATGAAAAGTATAATTGTTTATACTGCACTGACAGTTACCTGTAACCACGCGCTGCACATTTCCTTGTACTGTCATTATCCCTCCATCGAGATGAAGTTTCTTCAGAATCCGATTAATGGAGGAGACCTGCTGATCATCATGAACAAGCGTTAGTGGTGAGAGCACTATCAGTTTAGTGGAAGCCAGAAGACATACACTGGGCAGTTTGTTTCCTCTGCAGACCTGATCCGAGGCAAGTTTCTGTCGGATCTCCCAGGCGAAGAGCGCAGGGTTCTGTCGTTTGTGGCTGGCGATGATGGAGACCACACCAGGGGTGAGGAGTCTGGGCCTGCTGCCTCCGCTGGCTTTAGGATCCACGAGTCCTGTGCGCTGAAACCGGCCTAAAATCTTGCTGACGCAGCCACTCGAAACCTGCTCAAAGTTAACCCACCGTGAACGAGCCTCGCGCGGACAGGACATGCCGGCTGGACTAGTTAAGCACGCAACCTTTAGGATCCTGGAAATCTCAGATGGTCTCACGCCCTCGTCGGAAAGTTCAACCATCATTCTGCGCTTATAGAAAGGCAGAGGACGGCCATTCAGGAACACGCCACCCAGCTGATTAATGCGTCCTTCACCTGACACACACACACACACACACACGCTTGAGTGAGTCATTTAATTCATGGAAATTAGTGTTGATAAAGTGAAAATAAATTACACAATTAACTTATACAGTTCTAAAGGAAACCGTCACTAATATACTGGTTTAAAATGTTATTTTACTTTAATAACTGAAACTAAACACATTTTCATGGAATGAAGATAACCAGCGCTCACCCTCATTGGCCAAATCATCGTCACCGGACATCATACGATTTAAAAATAAACAGACAAAATGACTTAACAAATAAGAAGTTTCCACTCGATTTCAGCAAAACAAAAAACGCCACGTTCCTTTCGTTCCTCGATGGGGTAATGTCGGTCCGTAAAAACCTGCCTTAACTTCCTCGAAGAACTTGACTTTCTTCCGACGTGTCGTATATATGTGCACACGTTGAAATCAAGATGATGACGTGGACGAAAACCGCTATTTTTTTTGGATGTGCTGACCAATTGAAGAGCGAATTTTGAGATTCACAGCAGGGTTTGGCCTGGTCATATAATACTGTACAAAATTGTATAAGATGGATAACTCGGTTCTAAATATTCTTCGGTAAAACATTTGATATTTTAAAAAGACAAAAAACAAAGAAACATTAAAACTAAACGTTGCAAATAAGTGTAGTCTGAAAAGGTCAGGCTTACCTACACTTTAGAAATTTGTATTGAAAACTACTTTTGAGGAAACAAAATGACCGAGAATTGGTATCACCGCGTGAACAGAAAGTAATCGTTTTAGGTTGTGAAATCGTTTGTGCTTGTTTTATGAACACAACGTTGCGAAAACATTGTATAAATGCATTTTAAGATTTTTTTAGGTGCAACATCGCGCTGATGTAACGCAGAATTTGATGTGCAGTAAGACAATTTATTATGTTCCATTATCGAAAGACCTAAAAGAAAATTATAAAAGCAGTAAAATAATAAATAAATAAATATATTTTTAGAATCTTCAACGTTCATTCCGAGATTCAATTTATTCCATGTGATTCGTCTGGAATGTGAACTAGGCCGGTCACGTGATCACAGCATCTCTCCCTGGTCCGCGCATGACTTAAGCAATATCTTAATCAGATTTAGTTTTTTTAAACAAACATTTGGAAACCTGCTCTAAAGTCGACTGCCATATGGTAAAGTGCTTTTGATAAATCATAAATCCATCACGGAGCTCCTTTTATTACATTTTCTTTCAATCATGAACAAATAGAGTCAGAAGGACAAATGCGGACCAATTGCAGTTTTATTTATAAAAATCGTGTGTCGAAAACCCTCACAGATGTCCCGTGTCTCGCAAGCAGATAAAATGTGTTGTAAACGGTCCAAAGGAAATATTTGGAGAGCAAATATTAGCGAAAAAGTACTCACACAAACCTCATCTCTGGTCCTGCGCCATGACTAATTGGACCTCATTAGGTAAATCCACACGAAGCAAAGATTGTGGAAATACGGGGATTTTAAAATACCATATGCTCCAAATTACATATTAACTATCTTTTACTCTATAAAATATTTGCAATAATGGATAGGCTACACTTCATAAACGGAATAGAAACCGTTACCATGCCAACCGAGCAGCCTTGATCTATTCATATGTACAATAAAAAAAAAAAAAAAAAAAATTTATAAAATTACGATATTCGACCTAATAAATAACCAAGCGTCGTTGCAATTAGCGTAAATAAAACAGAACAACTAGTATAGTATTTACGTGTGCGCAATCTGATTCAGATATTCGGCAGTGAAGATAAATCTACTTACAAAACAATGATTTGATATTTTCGTGAGCTTTATTTATAGCAGAATCGAATATAACTGCTTCGGTTTTTGCATTTTATATTTTGTGCTTTTAGTAAGTCGAAACAAATCTCCGATTTCACATCCGCGTAAGGTGCACGCGGAGATCTCCAAGTGCGCGCAGACGTGTGTTGCCATGGCGCGCTCTTTCAAAATCATTCCATTCCAATCTTACCTGTCAGACTGTCACTCGTGCCCGTGACGTCACGGTTCAGTAGCCGTCTATATAGTTGGACCTCAATCGATTCTTATTTTGTCATAAACATGCACTTCCGTGATTTTGCGTTACACGTTCACTCCAATTTGTGCTACTGAGTTGAGTTCATAGCTTGGACATTCCTCTCTACTTAATCTATATAAAGATATTGGCAATATTAACGCATGTTAGCCTTATATATGTGAACCTGGATGAGCAGAGTGAGTTTTATGTATGAGTTTTATGACATCTCAGCCAGTTAAATTAATTTTTAATGAGTTACGAAGACTTCAAATCTCACATTCCAGATTTTCGTCCAGTAATTTATGTGTTTTCATCGTTGCTGTGTTTATTGTGTATTCATGCACAAAATGGTATATATATATATATTTATAATAATAATAATAATGATGATGATGATGATGATGATGATGATAATAATAATAATAATAATAATAATAATCGTTCACCTACTACAAAACAGCCAAAGAAAACTATGCATTGCGTGTGACGAAAATGTAAAATGTATTGAACATACACATTCTTAATGCAGTCTTTAAAAATAATATGTATTTTATATACTGTATACCGTATAACGTGTTACTGTTTACTCACCTCGTAGAATGGCGACATCTAGTGGACAGAATTACAAAGTGAGTAAAAAAGAATATGGGAAATATTACAGCAAGTGCAGTTGGAAAAGAGTAAATAATTACATTTTAAGAACAACAAAGACTAATACAGAAAACGGAGCGAAAACAAAGTCGAGAAACACAGGATTTAAGACGCATCTAAGAACCGACTCTGCAAATAAGCCAAACTATCAACACATACATGCGTTTTTCAAAATATAAAAATAACAACACCGTTAAAAACAAATGGTTCTCAATAAAGTCCTGCACTTTGCATTTGCACTTTTTTTAATCTGTGCTGACGTGTCGCTCCGCCCACATACCGGAAATAGTCAAAGGCGTTGAAACGTCACTACCAAAATCACGCCATTCACCGTGCGAGCTTGACACTGACCCCGGAAGTGCAACATTTCTACGTGTACATCCCCACGCTGTGTTTCCGGTTAAGCAAAGCGTGATCAGCCGAGTTCAGTCTCTCTTTCCTCTCCAGAGTCTCAGCAGAGGCGTCTCGTAGGATTCTCCCAGTGTCTCTCTCTTTCCTCCCTGAACGGAATCATCCTCAGCCCGGCGGACATGGCTTCTGCAGTACCGGCGTCGGTTCAGTCCAACCTAAACTCCGCTCCGCAGCTGCAGAGGGGAATCGTGAAGATGGTGAGAGATCACTGGGGGCAAAGTGTTGGTTCTGAGGGGCTGGTGAACTCTGCCATACTTGTGCGTGATGAAAAGTCTAGAAAGTCTGCAGAAGTTGCACTCGTGGCTTGAAACCGTATACTTTCCCCCCGTTTGTTGTGTTTTCCCCTCTTCGGGTGACTTTGGCGAGCTCCTGTGTGTTCAGTGACAGCATTGATTTTACACTCGAAGCGCTCGACCTCTCCTACAAGTGGCTTGTGCTTCGACCGGGTTTTCAAACACCACGTTTGTTTGTTTTTTTTTTTCTCTCGAGTTTTCCAATTTTTGCTCTGCAAAACTTGGGGAATTATAACGGTTCATTTGTGTCTCAAAAAGTATGTGCAAACACGATTTGTTAAACTGGATTTTTTTAAACATGTTTAAAAAAAAAATTGGATGAATTCATGGATGGTTTGTGTTCGTTTATGGCTAATGTTTATGATTTCTAATCAGTCAAAGTGATTGATTCCGTCAGTATACGTCTGAAATCAGGATCAAAAGATTTGTTTAGCACACACACACACACACACACACACACACACACACGAGTTAAACTGCTGTAACATTTAAAACCACATTCATCTGGTTTGTGCTTTAGGTTTGCAGACCTTTGCTAGAGTCGCTCTGTGGTTTATATATATTTTTTTTTTTGCGTTGATTCAGCCGTCTGGATTCTCAGGCCCCTGATATGTTCATCGGGGGCCAGAGTGTTTGGACTGTTTACTTTACACACTTGGTGAATGAAGAGTGCAAGTTATGAGAAAGTGACACGTCGGTCTGACCAAATGCTTGTCTGTCACAATACTGTGTGTCGGAATGAGGACATTTTCAATTTAATTTCAGTTAAAGTCAGGATTTAGGCATTTTTTGTTATTGTTTTAGCACACACAAAAGCAATACTTTAAGCATATTATTTTAAATGCTCTTTAAATTGTCAATGAGGGGTTTATGGTGACTGGTATAGTCTTAAAGCAGTGTTTCTGAAATATATTGTGGGAAAACATTCTATTGAAATTTGGACGTTCTATAGGAGCTCACTGAAATGATACAGTAGTGAATTATATCCTTTGCTGAACCAGACTGTGGGAGATGAGGGTAATTTGCGGATATTTTCCATCTTGGATTGTGGTGGAATCCAGTTAAAACATTCAAACTTTCAGAAGTTACACTAGCTTTCTAAACAGGAACATTTTCACCCTTTCTTTGATCTACTTCATGTAAACTATTTTGTATTATGTTTTGTAAATACTTCAGATGAAAAAAATAACAATAAAGCACGTTTGTTTTTCTAATTTGGAAAAGTCAGTGACATATTGAGAAAGTTGCAATATGATAGGTCCCAGTTGTATGTTTGAATTAAAGCAACACTTTCCTGGTATAAGTCAATAGTTTGGCCACACTACCTCACTCTGTGCTAATAACGAGGGTTTCTGTCTGTTTACACGTAATGCCAAGGCTGTAAACAGCTCAGAAAGACAATGCTGATTTCTGTGTTTATGCACAAACAAACGATTCTCCCGTAGGTCAAATAGAGTATGTTTGCTTTGTGTGTGTTCTAACTGTTGTCTGTGTGCTACAATAATCAGATTAGACAACACGGGTCTAAACCTTGGATTTCAAACCCCTGACATCCATAGAGGACCCTTGATTTAGATCTGGCCCCCCAACACTTTCATAGTGTGAAATAAGTCAGCTGGTTAACTTTAATTTACATCAATAATTTAACATTAATAACTATCAAGCCCAGCAACATCTGGTGAAAGTTTTACAAATGTGTACCTTTTAACCATCTTGTCCTTGAATTAATACGCATTCAATTCTAAATTATCATCAAATACATTTTTTGTTTGTGAGAAAAAAAAATATTTTTCTGTTATTGCTTCATCCTTGATTGGATAAAAATGATTGCTAACATACATATATCACAATTGAAATGTCAATATTTGATGTCAGCAGTGACAATTGTTTTAAATGATTGTTTATTACTGATACTAAAGACCCCCATGGTGGCCCACTGATTGAAAAAGAATTAGTGTAATCTCATCTCTGCCATTTCATTGAGATAATCAGTTGCCGTGTTAATCTTGTCTTCTCAGGTCCTGTCTGGTTGTGCAGTCATAGTTCGGGGTCAGCCGCGTGGAGGCCCT
Source organism: Paedocypris carbunculus (assembly GCA_028128575.1). Classification (NCBI taxonomy): domain Eukaryota; kingdom Metazoa; phylum Chordata; class Actinopteri; order Cypriniformes; genus Paedocypris; species Paedocypris carbunculus. Next base: position 95,869 of record SOMO01000064.1, read on the forward strand.
CCACCGGAGCGGCAGATCAACCTGAGCAATGTCCGGGCCGGGGCACTCGCCCGACGTGCGGTCCAGGCCCAACAAGACACCAAGGACACGCCTGACGAGGTGTGTCAGCAGTGTTCAGAGCACTGGTTTCATTGTGAAGACCAGTCCAGATTTACGCGTGGACATTTAGTCAAAGGCTTATGCATTAATCAGTAATATTTCAATCAGTGACTCATTTGTCGTCTCCATTTACTAAACACAATCATTGTTTCAAACATGTTCGTTCACTCAGCCCTTTAATATACTTTCTAAGTGCGGTTTCTCCTGGTACATTTTTGTCTAAAGCAGACCTACGCATTGCCTGGCTGGGCAGCCGTGTGACTTTACTATACAGTCATTTATCCGATGCTTTTATCCAAAGCGACTTATGTCAGTAAAATGTTTTACAAATCCACAACTTCCAGCTTTCCCTGGGAATCGAACCCATGACTGACTAAGGGAAACTTTAACTGACCTGGGTAGTTTGATTGGAAATAAAACTATATCTGAATTGATTTTGTCTTGATGTTTTTTTTAGTCTGGTATATAATGCACTGTATTTAACTGTATATAAATTATATAACTGTAAAGTTAAATATATATAACTTTATG
>SOMO01000064.1:143748-162437 GCA_028128575.1 Paedocypris carbunculus
GATGAAGTTGTTAATTTTGGCCACATTTCTGATTGGTTTGGAGGTTGAACTATATCTGAGTCTCTTGTACTTTCTCCTTGGTGTGAGATTTTATGACAATGGCCTCGGGAGAATTTGTGATGGCACTGGGCAAGGTCCGAGGAAGAGAATTTCCAATGCTGTTGCTTTCTGTCCATTTGGCTCCGTGACCTGGTGGCTTGTAAGTGTTGTACTTGGGCTTCAGGGTACTGTATTCAATTTTGTGTGGGCTGTAGTTTACATTGTGAGGACTGTAATCCATGTGTGACTTGTGGGGACTATATTCCGTTTTGCAGCTGACGTATTCTGCTTTTAGAGGGCTGTACTCAGCCTTGAAAGCACTGTAGTCTGGTTTAAAAAGACTGCAGTCAGTCTTAAATGGGCTGTAATTTGTTTTCGGCATACTGTAGTCCGTCTTGGATTTTGGAACGCAATAATCTGGTTTAAACGGACTGTAGTCTGGTTTACGACATTTGTAGTCTGGTTTGTGGGTATTAAATCCTGGTTTATAGGGACTCTGTTCAGCTTTTTTATGTATGTGGTAGTCCGGCAATGATTTGTGGGAGTAGTCTGTCAGTTTTTGAGAACTGTATTCCAGAGTTGGTTGGTATATGTAGTCTGCTTTGGGCCTGTAGGTGTTGTAGTCTGATTTGGTCTTGAGAATGCTGAAATCTTGCTTGGGTTTATGAGTACTGTAGTCTGGTTTGGGAATGTAGTTGTAGTCCGATCTCTGGGAGTTGTAGTCCAGTTTGTAAAGGCTTTTATGATCTCTTATCTCTGGGAGAGTCAGTGTCCCCTCTCCTGATAAATTTGCTGCGGATGCTGGTGGTGGCAGTTCTTCCTCGACTGGAATAATCTCCACAGTTCTTGCCGCAGCCACTGTGCTCCTCTGTTGATGTCTCTTGCGTAGTTTATAAAATACAATTAGCATGATTGCTGCTAGCAGTGTGACCGCCACAAAACACCCGATTATGATTTTAGTCGTTTTCATGACTTCGTCCAGGCTTGTGCTGCCTGGGTTCGGCGTCTTTCCTGTTGTCACTTTAGAGCCAGGTATGGCAGATGGACGACTTGGTGGAGTGTCAGTGCTCTGAAGGAGAACTGTTGGTGTTGAAATGAAAACCGGCTGAAAAACAGATGGGGATGCTGTTGTTGTGGTGCTGGCTCCTGCTGTGGTGGTTGTGGTTTTAGATTTGGGCATTTCGGATGTGGGGTTCAGCACCTCAACTGTGACCGTTGTGAAGTAGCTAAGGTTGGATGTGTTGAGCTCAGCAGCACTTACATTTAGATAGGCTGAAGCGTTGGAATTCCCAGCTGCATTGGACACCATGCAGGTATACATGCCCGTGTCTCCTGCTTGCACGTTTGAAAAGTTTAAAGTACCATCATTTAGCACACTTATCCGTGGATGGCTCGAAGAATGAGTTAAAATAGTCCCATTTGGTAGAAGCCATCGCACGGCAGACATTGCTGCTGTTCGGCATCGAAGTTCGGCCACACGTTCTGCTGAAATATTCAAATCTCGTGGGGCATCTGCAATATAAGGGGCAGAACACTGCATTGCTCCCGTGTCACCACGGTCAAGTTCCACCAACTGACGTCCTCTCATGTGTGCAGGAGAGTGACACCGGCCACAGCAAGTTGAGTTGGTGGGTATGTATTCTCGCAGCCAACGTGCAAGCCAGAGTGAGTCACAGCCACAGTTCCATGGGTTGTGGTGTAGGTGAATTTCCACCAGGTACTTTAGTGGAGTAAACAGGTCATGGGGCAGTGCGCTTAGATTGTTGTGGGCCAAGTTTAACTCCACCAGTGAGAGCAGATCATCAAACGCGTTTCGTTCTATTAGCCCTATTTGAGAGTTCATGATCCATAATTTTTTGAGTGAAGTTAATCCCTGGAATGAGCTCGGTTTTATCTCAGAAAAGAGGTTCTCTGAGATTTCAAGTTCCTCCAGCCCAACCAGAGGTGTCAGGTTCGGCATCTCCCCTCGAATGTTGCACATTCCCAAGTTAAGGTACTTAAGGTTGACTAGACCTTCAAACGCCCCGTCTGAAATATATTCCAGTTTTTTCAGTTCACCCAAGTCCAGTCGCATTAAGGAGGGCACTCTGTTGAATGCATAGGATGGAATACTTTCAATGGGGTTGTTTCTTAGCCACAACTCTCGCAGCTTAGACAGGTACTCAAATGCTCCACTTGGCACCACCGTCAACCTGTTATCAAATAGTTCCAGTGTGTTGAGATTGGTGAGCCCACTGAAGGCGCCCACTTCAATCTGCCTAATGGCATTGCGTCCAAGCTGCAACACCTCCAAATGATGAAGGTTGCGAAACGAGTCGGCCTGCACAGCCTCGATGGTGTTTTCCATAAGGTTCAGATGCCGAGTGTTGGTTGGAATGCCCGGTGGAACGCGAGTGAGTCCACGCCTGGTACACACCACCTTGCTGAGCTGGCTGTTGCAGGAGCAATCAGTCGGGCAACTCTGGGGCCCTGCCGCGGCCGCCATCTCCACACACGCTTGAACCATGAGGAACAGGACACAGAGCAGGGCGGCTTTCCTGGCTCGACGCACAGCTACCCGCCCCAGGAGACTCATGATGTGGCACATTCATAATTCAGCATCGTCTGGGGGGGGCGTGGGGTGATGATGGTAGTTGGGGAGAGGGGGTAGTCAACGGGGGGAGGGGAGGGTCTCACTTCTGACTAATGAAGCCCTACCCTGGGTTAAACAACACTCTAGATTGTTTTTCCATTTACTGATCCACAGGCTGATCTAGCGAGAAGTTTTAGAATAAAGAGGGAGTGAGTATGCTCAGGAGTAATGAATCAACGGGGGAACAAGTTTATGTAAAAAGTGTTGGAAAGGCTAGACACCTACCTCAACAGTTTTACACGTCCCAATTTTTGCAATCACAAAACAGATGTTGTTTTTTCCCCCCTTAAATTCCTTTATTCCCAGGAGAAGCAAATCCGTCTCTTTTTTTCATTTGTCACAAAGCAAGAAATGTGTGTCAATGTGGCCCCTAATAAATCCACACAATGGTCATCCAGACTTCTGATGGCTCTGCAGAGCTTTAGGGAGAGTACCAATCCAGTTTTCCTCCGTTGGGAAATGCTCTCACTCTATCCACAGATGCTTGTCCTTGGATACCTCCGCTCAGTGCACTGCAATGCCTGTGTCTCCGTAGTAGGCTTCACACACATGCTAAAACCACATTGGGGAAAGAAGAAAAAGGACCAAATTACATGATGAGGAAAAAGACGATCAAGAATGTCAAAGCAGCGATAGCATAAAAGCTTTTTTTCGGTTACATTTTTTTTGTTCAAAGATTTTTCAAAAGTACCCTTCTAATGCTTCCACTCACTTTCCTGTGTCCTTCGCCTCTTTCTATCCGTTTTGCCCACAGGATTGTCCGTGTCTGGCTGAATAGACCGTGACACTGCAGTCATTAGCACATTTCTTTCATGAAGTAGCTTAGTGTTCCGTCTCCTTATGTGTGCGTTCTCGCGCTCAGCTGCAGCAGTTTTCTTTGAATTTTTCCCAGTAATCCTTCAATTTTTCCAAAGAAGTTGATGGAGATTGTCCAGAGAAGACGTGGAAGGGTGTTCCAGCCGAAGAGGCGGCTTGATGAGAGCTTGTTCGCTGAAGAGAGATCGCACTCTCTGCCTTGTTCTCCGTCGCCGTCTCCTGCTTTCGAGCGCCCGCTCTCTCTCCCTCTCTCTCGCGCTCTCTCAGGAATAGGCAAAAAAAGAGCGCAGAGCGTTTCTCCCCCCCCTCTGCGTGACGTGGAGTCGATCAGAGAAGCGTCGGGATAGGGCTGCAGTGCCCTGAGCTCAGTGCGGAGTTGGAGCTCTCAGCTTTGTCAGCGGCACAGCTGTCCGGCTCAAGCTGGTGGACAGGCGCTGAGGCAAGGGAAAAGTGCCTTTGCTTCACAGTCTTTCTTATCTTGCTCCTTTTTATCCTTTTATTTTTAACCTTGCAGTTCCTGGGTTAGTCCCTGTTCCATCTGCTGTGAACGACAGCCGGCAGGTTTTTTGGTTCTTTGCGTGGTCCGGTTGCAGGCGTCCAGCATGCACGCTTTACATGCTCACTCCTTTCTTTTTGTCCTTCAATGAAAACGTGAACGTACTGCTGACGCATCACACTCCAAGCAGTGCATTGGTTTGATGCATTTGTTTTAGTATGTTAGCTCATCCGTGTCCGCCCCCTCTCGCTCTCTCTCTCCCCCACTCGCTCAACTCACACACACTCTCTCTCTCTCTCATGCTCTCACTCACTCTCACTTTCTCTTGCTCTTTCTCACGCTCCCTCTTTCTCGCTCTTTCCTTCATCATCTCTATTCCTCTCTTTCTCTTTCTTTTTTTGTGGTCAATCGCGCACACAACCTTTCAAAAATAGCTTTACCTGTGAGGTGCACTGGGCTTTTTCACCATTTCTCAACTAAACAATCCTATTGATAAATGATTTAATTCAATTGAGCCCATTCCTCCGCTTACACCACTCCACCTCTTTCTCTAGAGATCTTTTGCATTTTTAGAGGAGGCACAGTGATTTGAGGAATTTGACCCTACACGTGACCAGTGCGATTTTAGTGAGTGGTCTCTGCTGGGTGGTTACAGGAGGGGTGCCGGACTGCCCAGCATGTTATCTGCCAAAGGCTGTTGCTCTTTTCGAATGGATTAAGCCTCTGGATGCGGTAGAGGGAGTCTCTGTACTGTGCAAAGATAGACTTGTACCACCAAGTAGTTTTTTTTTTTTTTCCCTTCTATCCTCGTTTTGGAGATTAAAGTATCTCCTCCTGCAGTGGGAGCTGAGATGGTTCCTTCTTCTCTTTGGTTGAATTTAATTTTTTTTTTAAACCTTTCTCCCACTGAGAGCTGCTAAGTGGTGCTGTTTTAAAGCCTGGCCCTGTAATCGCTCGCTCAAACCTGAGCCGTGTTGTCCTCCATTCAGAGTTTGCCAGCAGCTAACAGTCTTTTTAAAGATGTTATTTGATCTATTTCTTGTTAGATATGCAGTTTGAAAATACCTTGGATATTGAATGGAGATTCAAGGCATTCCCCCAGCTGTATTTCTTGTGCATTCTGATTCATTGTCTGAGACAATCAACGTATAGTTGGAGTGTAATTGTCTGTGACTTTAAAAGATTTAGAAGTATTTCTTTTCAAAAGCTTGTAAAGCTAATGATCGCAACCAGCAGGTCTTGAGTTTGAGTTTCAGCAGTTGAAAGTAAAAGTAAAGTGAGTGAGATTGTCAATATGGCGAACCATATCGAAATTGTGCTCTGCTTTTAACCCATCCAGTGAAGTGAACACAAACACACCCGGAGCAGTGGGCAGCCTAAGCTGTGGCGCCCGGGGGCAATGTTGAGTTCAGTGCATGTAGCTGTTTGCCTGTAATTTAATGCAATGTCATATCAGTGAACGTGTCTGCTAAACGCATCAATGCAAATGTGAAAGCGAAGTTGAACTTAATTGTCTTTGTGAATGACACCCATGGCTTATGGTCACACTTGAAAGGCTCGCAACCCTGTTGAGTGTATGTTTGTGCACACATATGACATCCAGTGTCTGAGGACATTATTTCAACGTGTACATGCCTGTGACCCACGGCCGTGCTCATGGACCCTTGCTGGAGTTGTAACACCAGTGTGTTAAAGTGTGAAGGCACGTCTCTGGGTAAGGCTGTGGGTGGCCATTGGCATCACTCCACCATCAATTGGGCCAATCCTCTCTCTGGCTGTGACACTGACCCAGAATGGCATGCATGGAGAGGCGACGACCCACCCCCTAAAACCCCATGGCCTTCTGGTATGATCGTATGCGGGCGGACGAGGCCCATCTTGCCAGCTCGGCTCTAGGCTGAGAGGAAGAGAGAGGTCTGTTTGGAATCAGCACTAGCAACCCAAATTGGCTGGTTTGGTCTTGTCAGTAAGTGGGTGAGTGAGGGCAGGACGACTGCCGCAGGGTTTGCCAATATAACTAGGATGTAGGGTTTGCAGCATGTAGGTCAGCCTGCTTCCCTGGTCCAATTTATTGGACAGGACTAATAGCATCCAAGCCTAATGTGTGTAAGTTATTTTCTAGTTCTGGTCGTTTGGATTTACTGTTTGTAGATTTGGGTAACTTTGCACACCTTTGTGCATTTTCAAAATACTATTAACTGTTAAGTGAATTATTATTTTTTTTTATTTTACTTTTGTATCAGTGTTTCATGGTAGTGTTGTAGAAGTCTGTGTGTGTGCGTTTATCTTGCTTGAGAACCCTCTTTAACCACTTTATCCCCCTTTCACGATCAGTCTTTTCTCATTCTGTTTCTCTGAATCAATCAGCCCGAGGTAGCGATGCTGTTGTTTCACCTGCTTCCTGTGACCTTGAGTGAGAAGGTTTGAACAGATCTGTTCTTTTAATTCCATTTGAAGGAATTATTCTAGCAGAGATTAGACCAGCTGAGCTAACCAGGATTCTGTCTGCTTTAATTCTGCTCATATTGTCCAGCTGCAAACAGCTGTTCGAAAAGAGATTTCAAGGTTTATATGTCAGTTCATTGCGTCCTTAGTGTCCCTGGATAAGACTATTAAACTAGTCAAATCTTGCCTAATTATGCATGCTTGATGTAAACCATTATTTATTTTGTGCAATTTTGGCAGATAATTTTTATGAATGAATGTTCTAGTGGCAAAATATTTCATATTGCATATAGGACGATGTATTTCATAAGAAGTGCTTCACTGTTCATAATAATAAGTATGTAATTAGTATTTGCATTAAAAATAACTATAATTTATACAAATAATAATTCGTAAATTACATGTGCTTTATGATTAGATCATAATTAATTAGTTAATGTTTTTTTCTACTCAGTTTTCTCAGCAAAGGCGTGATGTTTTAATGATATTGGGTTTAAAATTAAGTATTTGCATGCCGGAGTTAAAACCAAATTTTGTTAAAGCATGATGTATAATACAGTACATATAACTTCTAGGATTCAACCATGAGAATGTGTCTTTTTCATACTGGCCAGCTCGAAAACACCATTTTCTTTCTTTCATTCTCTTCATTCATGCCCTTTCCGTTTAAAAAACATTTTTTCATCCGGTCCTGGGACACTCTGAAGTGTCTTTCTGGTTAAAAAAAAACGTTCCATTCATTCTGAAAATAAAAAGAAATGCATCGGGCCCTGAAAGACGTTCCACGCAAGGTCACCGAGAGTCCAGCTAGTCAATCAGTTTCTAACCACCGCATCAGAAGAGGTGAAGAACGGGATTTGGCGTAATATTTCAGATGTGCTCTATACTGTGCTCCATAATAGGCCGTAATGTATTCCAATGGCACCATTAGGCTTTAGAGTTACTGGAAGATTGAGGTCTGTTAGACTTAAACGAACAATATGCCCTCAGCTTTTCATAGGCATGCAGGAGATAGAAAGGTGCGCGAGCCTACAGGCAAAGGTAATATGACTTGTAATCTAATGCATAGAAAATTATATGCACTCAGAAAAGGCAAATCAAGGTGAAGTTTTACAGCTTTAGGAAATTTGTTCAGTCAAAGGGTTGCAGTGGAAGTGTTGTGGGCTTCCTCGAGTCAGATTTGCTAGATTATAATGGAAAAGCATTTCAGTTCAATTTAAAGTAACGCTGCCTCCTTGTAGGAGTGATATACTCAAAATGTTGTAATGTTTTTCCGGAAGGTTTTGTGGAAATCGGCCAATTGGTCTGGGTGGGACACAGTGGGGTCTTGAAAAGACTTGAGGAGCTTCTTTGGAATATGATGGAAAGCTCTAGAATAATTCCCTCTGAACTGTGGGTTGTGACCTTTTGTAAATGTGTTTTGTGTTGTGGTGCAGTGTGGGATTTCCCTGAGGTGACTGGCTTCTATGCTGGGAACGCATTCAAAGCCCAGCTCAATAAAACCAGCGAACGGTCCGAGCTCCGGCCGGAGGTGAGCGGTATTCTCAAAACCCCACAACAATGAGGCCACTGAGAGGCTTGGAGTGAAAGGGATGGAAGAGTTGTATAAGGAAAGGAAAATAAAAACAGTGTGTGTTAGTTACTTGCAAGTGTGTGTGTTAGTTATAGGTTTTCCCTTGCGCAACGACTGGCATTTGATCTGTGTTAGATCGGCAATGAAGCGGGCCTGCAAAAATGTGTACAAACAAAGACGCATTAGATATTGGTTTGTCGTGCTAGATATACGTATTTTTTAAAGTAGGCACACGCACACACACAGACAAACACATAGTTTAATCACAGAAGGATTGGAAGGACAAGCTACTTTTAGCTTGTTACTAGTGTTACTAGTTACTAGTGTCTCATCTGTCTCAAGGCAAGACTGAACAAATCTGATGATGATTTTATAATTGTGCAAATTAACATGAATTAATAGAACAGAACCTTTATTCCATGTTTAAGTTCAAGGAAACTATGCGTGCTCCCTTAAGCACTTTACAATAGAGAAAACTGAGTGTTATAAATAAGATGTAGTAAATATGTGAACAAAAAATAAAATGGAATTAATAAAAAGCAACCCAGACCTCTGTTTGAGTCGATGGGGAAAAAAACACCGTATTTACAAGTTTTACAAATTAGATTTACAAAGAAACAAATTGCAGTGAGTTAATTACCTTGGTAAATTATTTTTGCAAATGCATTTTTTCTCATTGGCTCCAAAATCTTTTCTTAATTTTTTATTTCTACACAAATAAATGTATCGTCTTCACAATACAAAACAAATCACTACATGTACAGTACAACTGCGTATCGATGCTTTTGGAACAAAAGTGCATGTGTTGCTTAGGTTGCTTTCCAGCTGCTCTCTTTGACATGCTGCCGTCGCATGTAAGGCATTTTGAGCTGCGGCTGTCGTCTGTGTCAAGCCAGAGAGGCTCGCGCCGAGGGCCAGATCAGTCCCACAACCGCTCTGTTACGACCAGAGATCTGGGTTTCTCTTTATATCTATAATGCAACAATCCTACACACTATTGGTATTCTTTGCTGGGTCTCAAGTGTTGGTTGACATCTCTCTGTCGCTGTAGTAAAAAGTTTTGCTGCGGGCAGTGAGACCCTTTGGAACTCAACATCAGGCATGAGCGAAAACTTGAATGAGGGAGGAAGGTGGGGGAGTAAACTAGTCTTCCTCAGAGCTGCTGACGACAGGCCCTACGTCACCTCACATTGCGCTCACTCGCCCGGCACAGGCGCATCTCTGTGCCCTGCAGCTGAAAGGTTTATATAAGACCCTTTGGACCTGAGAGAGACAATGGCAAAAAAGAGCATATTACCTTTAAAGTGACAGGTATGCAACCTATAATTCAATTGGTCTATACAACAGTTTAAAAAGAAATCCCTCAAATTCACTTTAATTGCATGTTTCTCATCTTTGTCTTCATTTGAATATAGGTTACTGTAGCTTGTTGTTCTGTAGTGTAGCTGCTTTTGTTATATTTTAAATATCTGTTTGTTTTGGAGCGTCCTGTATCTTTTATTTTAAATGGCTTTTTTGTATTCCTCACTCGTGCTGAACATTTTAAAGTTTCCAAAAGCCAAGAGTTTTAGATTCGTTCTTGGAATATAGAGAAGTGTAAATGTAAGCATGTTTTTGCAGCCTCAGGCACATTTTTTTATTTAGTTTATTTGTTTGTATTGTACAGAACTTTGGTCTGGTATTTGGCTATTTTCCATATATTTGCTTTATAAATGAAATTGAGTATCTAACTGCCAGATATTTATGAGACTTGTAAATCCAGCAACATGCCGCTTGCATGAATTACGGACAGACTTCACGTCCCCGACTCTCATCTGACAGCATCACAGAGGCAACAACCAATAAGAACACACATGCACAGTTTGTCACACCATAGACACATCTAGGAAAATTTTCCTAATATTTTGGCCTTATGAAGGGTAATTATCAGGGCAAAAATGTAAATTAGCTGTCATTGTTATAAGCTTGGGAATAAACTCAGCATCTTGTAGTCTGGAAAATAAGGCAGTGTGGGATTCTACCTCATAAATGTAGGACGTGAAAAGGATCCTGGTGTCTTGGGTTCACATCAGTGACCCCCTCTTGCATAAACCTTGATAACATTGGTGCAATGTTATGTAAGCGGGACCATTCTGCTCTCCGGTTTACCAGTGCGCACTACATCCAGAGCCACTGGCAGAAGTGCTGACGGCCGCTTTACTGCACGGATGAGTTTTCACCAGTGAATCTCCATCTTAGACGTCTGTTCATACGCAAAACACTTACTGGGCATCTTCCTAGTTCTTTCTTTCTTTTCATTCTTCTGTAAAGGCTTTTTATGCTGTGTGCATGAAGTTTTCAACTGGATGGCCAAACACGAATTTCTTTAAATTCATTCAGGTCTTTGTTCTGTCAGGGTTTTGGATATTTCCTTTCTCTTCTTAAGTCGGAATGTTTCGACTGGATGCTCTTTTTCTCAACGTTCTCGTTAATGGAGTTCACTCTGACGAAGTGCTTTTAATTTTTCTTCGCCCCGGGATTGTATTAATGCGGCTCATGTATGGCAAGTCAATAAGACTGGTTTAATGATGTCCTTGTGACACGTCAACCCACAAAATCCCATCAAATGTATGTAGAGGAGGTCTGATGTCATTCTGCTCCTCATTGTCTGAGAGACCGGATGCACTGCTGTCTGCATCAAGTTCCGCAAATAAATCCACGTTTCTTCATCATATTGGAAAAAAAAGTATGTCTGTTAGTCATGAATTAAATAGTGTTTATTTGGGTTTAAGGAAATCCTGGGATTTTTGATACTGACATGCTTTAGGATTATACCATTTCCCCTTCAGGTCTGGTAAACAGTTTATCTTTTTAGTGACATCACAAGTGCAGTCGTTCACATTTTATCAAAAATGTATGTTTTTAATTCTCTTCTCTGGACCAGACATGACTTCTGCATATTTCCAAAGGAAGAAAAAACCAACCATAACAAAGCTGTGAAACTGGCTTTCTTAAGTGATCTTTGTGTATTAACATTTAGTTAAAGGCCAAAGATGCGGCTGAAACTGTAAATGTCTCTCATTCACAGGCCAGTTTACAAAAACAAAGTGTGGGGTGACATTTGAAGCATTACACAACAGCTTTTAAGAGCTTTGTGTCCCTCAGCGTCAGTACAGAGAGGATGGGAATGACCAGCTTGTGCTAGACCAATCATTTAAGACACATACTCCTTCATTTTATAAGCCAGCGTGCCGTTTGCTAGTCTACACATATCTACTATTCCTGCAGCATCACGTGTCTTTTTGACACCACATCCTCTGAAGTTCAAACAGAGTCGTAAAGGATGTTGCACGTAGTCCTGAATATATCAGGGCTAAAGGCCGCCGTGCGACAAATGGAAATTCACTAGAATATTCCAGCTCATTAATTTGGTCAATTGCTTTGTACAAGTTGTATTTGCTTGAGTGTCTATGGTTGAGGTGGGCTGTGTATTCCCAGCATTATATAATGTATTCCATTTTATATACCGTGTGTGTATTATAGATAAACGTAGATACATGTGTGTGTATAGATATAGATTTATGTATAAATGTATACATGTGTGTTTGTATATAGTATACATACATTTATATATTATATATCCACACGCACATTTGTGGAGTATAAGGCCCAGTCGATTTAAAAACTTATTTTCAAACTTTCATGGTGCCTTATAGTCTGAGATATACGTTAATAACGTTTTTATTTTTGTACCACTGACCTGCGTGTCACTCTGAAGGTCGTGAACTCTTTTTGTGTGTGTTGTTTATATGGCTGAAATGCATCGAAGCAATCTGCTTTTGTACATACATATACATTATATAATCTTACTCTCAAGCATTTTTAAGCCTCCAGAGCATTGTACTGTATCGAGAAATGTACTAAGCCAAGGCTATAAGCTGCATTTTTTTTTCTTTAACACAAATATCTGCATATTCTGCACAATCCAGATTTTTTTTTCTCCATCTCAGGACTGGGAATGATATGTGATATTAGGAATATTACAGATGTAGCTCAATATCATTGATCTCAGCTATGGGCAGCTCTGAAGGAGATGGATTGCTGTTATTGCCGTCATTGATTTTAACAACCAGGCTGTTATAGTCCATCTAGAAACGCACTCAATCGTTCCAGCTTCCTGGCATCTCCTCATCCAATTCCTTGTCTTTCCTCCAGCTTCTCCACTTGTCATATTTCTCTATTCATTATCTCGAAAGTGGTTCAAACAAAAATAATTGTAAAATATCATCTGTTGCCTTTCACGCCAAGGGTCGTTTGTTCCCCTTTTTCTGATCGCCTCGGCCTGTAACCATAGATACGAAGATGAATCATTTGCATCACGTGATCTTTCCACATCCAATGGCGTTGCAGCCAAGCCGAGGAGTTGAAGAGAGCAAAGCAGGTGCCCCCATGGAGAGAGATCAGGAGTATTGATTTCTCACCTCTCCCCGCTGCTCTGTTATGTGGAGAAGTAGATTGACCAGCTTAAGAGAGGATCTCAAGGAAACACTTTTTTATGATGTTTGACCTCAAGCGTCTCAGCTGGTCATTGACATCCATCTGAAATGATTTTCCTAATTTGTAGAGGAGAACAATGAGTGGGATACCATTAATCACATCGGAACTGCAAAACTTGCAAATTGATCCAAATCAGCTTGGTTTTTACTGAAAAATCTGTATTGATCTCTAAACTGAATGGTCGAGACACAAAACAGAGAGAAAGAAAAATCATGAGATCATATGGTCTTGGATGGGACACAGGGTGCATTTCAACAATTTTCTGGATTTTTGTAGTTACCATTTCCAAAACAATTGAATAAGATGAGCCACTTTTTTTGGCATTTTGTTTTTGAAAACTGTATAATTCAAAAGATAGACGCATTGAAAAACAGGCGTGTTAGAAAATGTAAGAAAAAATTCTCAAAAATTGAAAGATGTGCGTGGTTTGTTTGCTAATTCCACGACACGCCAGGAAGTGCTCACAAAAAGTCCCATTTTGGAAATTGTGCAAGCGCAAAATATAATCTAAAATACAATCTAATATTTATAAAAACAATAGTTCTTTTTTTCCTTCCTTTTCCCTAATCATGCAATTGTCGAAGCTGATGGAAGTTCGAACCCTCCCACCACGTCACAAAGTCACCGCAGACTTTTCCAGCGATGTCTTTGTGTGCGTCTGACTGGTGAAGCTTATGCAGGGCTTCTTTCTCGATTGATCGCTCCACAAAGCCATGCAGGTCATTTGGAGGGGACTGCAGCTCCATGAGTCCCATTGACTCGGTATTGACCTGTTCCCACAGAGGCCATGCCAGGCATTAAAATAAAGGCTTCACATGCCTCTATCTGGTCTACGCACGTGCGGGATTTACATGCACGCGCCAGAATATAAACGCTCTTACTAGGCCATGTACCTGCACTTGTACACTTTTAAAGTTGCGAGCATTTGCTAAGTGTTTTTTTTTTTTTTTTTTTTGCGAAAGAGGATTTGTGTGTTGCATTATAAGCTGCTTAATGCAGACTGCTCAAAATGCATCTGTGCTAAAAGTCTTGTAAATGGACACCATTCGGGAAATACTTTAACAGTACTTATCTTCCAACATCTGGATTCGCATCCATTTTTTTGTGATATATGTATGCATGTATGTAATATGCATGTATGTATGTATACACACATCCAATGTAAATCTACAAATTGGCAATTATTTTGCCTCCAATGGCTTAATCAGCAGAGCTGGCTTGGTTTGAAATACCAAAGTGGCAGATTTGATTCTTAGAGAGAGTGGGAAGTTTGTTCAGTGTTTGGCTGTAAAGTAACATTAATTGTTTTGGGAGAAGAAAGAAGGGAACGAGAAAGAATCAATGTGTTTGTGGATGTAATATTGGATCTTTTTAGACTTGTGTTTTTTCAACAGGGCAATGCAAAGATTCTTTTTTTTTTGTCTTTGCTTTGTTTAAATAAGTGATGGGCTGAAAGCTTCTCTGAAAGTTCTGATGTTCCTTTTAATGAGAAAATTGCAGATGAGTGTTGTGTTTGTGATGTACCATCTGTCCGGCCGTGTGGAAAAAGGCCCGGGTTTGAGAAATTCTAACTGTATTTCATAACTGAAGAGTTGATTTTCTCTGCAGTGTAGTCAACACACATACACTCTTACACAAACAAATGCATACACTTACGCACTCATGTTCATTTGTCTAAATGGTGAACAGCCGTCACTCTCTTGCATCGTCAATCTTTCTCCTCTCCATCTCCCTCTTTTTTTCAATCATATTGTTATAAATTAAAAAGCCAGTGTCTGAACATCCTGTCGTAGCCCTTCTAAAATAATTTTTTTGATAATTAGCAATGTCAAAAAAGCAGGTATGTTTTGGTGGCATCTTTACTGCATTATCGCAGACTGTATCGTGGGGCCATCTGGTCTATCTTCTTCCTGTTCTGGCTGACTGTCCTTCCTGTTACGCATTTACCTCACAGATGGTACCACATGGTGCTGCCAGTTGATGCGGTTGCTATGGTTTCACAAGGTTAAGTGCCACCTCTGAACTCTGTGCATAGAGCCTCATTCATCAGTGTGTTGGTTGGTGTAAACGGGGCGTTTATGTTGAGGTGTTTATTCCGAGGATGGTTCAAGCGCTTCCGCAGACAGTCTCGCCACTGCTTGGTTTCTTCCTTGTGAGAAGCGTAATTATAAAACACTCGGATAAATGAGCCGTTTCTTCAGTGCCGGGTTTTGGTTCTTGATGGTGTTATGCAACTTAAACGTTCTTCTCTCATTGACTTGATGAGT
Source organism: Paedocypris carbunculus (assembly GCA_028128575.1). Taxonomy (NCBI): domain Eukaryota; kingdom Metazoa; phylum Chordata; class Actinopteri; order Cypriniformes; genus Paedocypris; species Paedocypris carbunculus. The sequence continues at coordinate 158,553 of SOMO01000064.1, forward strand.
GATCGATGGCCGGCAATAAACACGTATTAGGTTTTGTTCTGTTATTGACGGGCTTGTACAGTCTAAGGAAGTGTCATCTCGTCTGTGTTAGTCAGAGATGGTTTAAAACCATTTTTTGTGAATTGCTCAAAATGGTTTGAGTGAATTGTTGACTGTGTAGTGTAAAGAACTAGTGGCAGTATTTGATGCATTTTGTAAAACCAAATAAACTCTTGGTGTTACATGTTAAACTCTTGGTATACATTTGCGTAATTATAATAGGTAAATAACAATTTTCGTTGGTGCTTTGGAGCAGTGCCCATTCGCTCATAAAGATAATATTCTTCACCACCCGTTTGTCTTCAGATTAATGCGTTTTCCATACACCATTCTTCACACTAACAGAGGCCTTTTATGATCCAGTGGGAATGGTGTTGGCTCAAATGGTGCGTCTGCTGGGGAACATAGTGGCTCTGGAATCTTCTGCTGGGGTCCAACTCTTACAAATCAACAACTTCCTGCTTTTCCTGGGAATCGAAACACTGGTTGCCGTGATGTAATGTTTCAAACACAGTGCTGAATTTTCTTACTTGGAAAGCCGTCGCTAAATCCAAATTAAAGTCAATTATTTTTTTCAGTTCAGCTGATCTGAAAGGCAGAATATGCGTTTTTGTGTGCAACTTTAAGTACTGTGTTCTCTAGAATCTTCCAGCCTTCTCACTAGTGACCCATTCCAGCCAGTTTCTCCCAAACATCACAGCGATTAGAAAGATTGCGCTAGTGGGATTTGCAGTCCCTTGCCAATTATGACAGAAACATCATACTATCTAACCAATCTTTCAGCACGGTCGTCACTGTCACTTTACGTGGCTAAATTAGTCCTGCAAAGATGGAAATGCGCCTCATGGGATGAGCGAAAGCTGAGACGCATGGAATCAATATAGAAGTTAGATTATCCTCTGTGGGCTCTATCTTACATGATATATATGCTAAGCTTTTTGAGACTTAATCACATTCCCTGTGACACATTCGCATTTCTCTCCATTTATCCACATTGTCTTTGTGCGTCTCGGTATGAGTCATGGTATTGTGCCAGGGAAGAATATCACAAAGATATTAATCTTTGGTTTTAGGCCCTTTTCAGATTAAATTTGTGTAACTGAAATTTGCTTTATCAAGGCTTACATGAAATGTTTGGCATTTTCTCCGAATTGCAGGAGAGTGATTTGAGTGTGACCTTGTATTTGGATAAGCAGGAGATTTTAAAGCTATTGGCCATGATAAATGCCATATGTTACTCAATCTCTTGCACGCAAGAACCCTGGACGTTCACGTGAAATGTATAACCGCAAAATGTAATGAGTTGAGGTTTTAGTAGGTGTTGTTCGGTTAGACGGTGAGTTGCAGACTATGCCGCAGTGTGTATTGCTGACTGATGTCTAAAACCCTTTGTCTGACATTGGGTCGGGTTCTACTCTCATCTGAAGATGGCTTATATAACAGGATGCTGGTAGGAAAAAACACCCGGCCTATGAGGTGTCTCAGGACACGTCAACTCTGGGCTTGTAACTGCACAGTTAATTTTGAGAAAAACTATAACTGATGAGTGCGATATCTTGAGGATTTGGGCTTGAGCTCTTGACTTGAGCCAATAAACAACAAACGCTTGTAAAAACTACAGAGGCTTTCCGGCTTGAACTGTAAAAATACAGTTTAGCGCCATTGTGGTAATCACACAGGGCATTCATTACTAGTGAAAATCCATTTACTAGACCTCAAAAAGCTAACACACTAGATTAACTCTGCGCTTTGTGTTCCGGCAGCAAAGTACACAGGGTTCGTAAAGCTGTCTGTGAGAGACCTAATACATTTAGCCCTCTGGCGAAGGCCAACCCAGATTACTGGAACATTCTGAGCATGAACCTGACCAAAGCCATTACCTTTTGCATGTAGAGCATTAGTTCGCCACCAAGTGGGGCCGGAGTGGGAGGGTTGTTGTTTGTCCCCATAATGTGAGGTTGGTTGTCATTCTTGTGTTTAATCAAAGTGCCGATTATGCCCTCATTAAAAAGCTCTTACTCTCTCTGCGTATGCAGCCTCTGCCTCCGAAGCAATTCCCAGCAGATTTCCCAGGGGCTTCCAGGCTGAGCAACCGCACTCTTAAATCGTTTTGACTCGGAGTCTCACTTTACACAGCCGGCCTGGTTTTTACCAAAAACACTTTTAGAAAACACTAAAACTAGTTTCCACCTTCCTTCTGTTTTCTTTTTCTGTGTCTAGAACAGAGAGCTACTCAAGACTTGTCCCGGGGTCTGAATGCTTCTGTCAATCACATGTGCACTTTGACCTTTTATTGGAAGACGTTTGAGCACCTCTGCTGATTTGACATCTGTCCACTTCTGTCTTCTTATTGCTGTAATAATTACTTGTTTATACCTGCAAGACCCAAAACCATCAAAATAAAAGGAAGCATTTGTTCTAAATAGCAACATTTTCCCCTGTCCTTTAGCTTGAAATACATTCTTTTTGTCCTTGCCACCTTTTGATGGTTGGCCAATAAACCTCAGTGCTCTGGGACAAATGTAATATATTAGTGGTGCATGTTCCCCGATGCCACTGCTTTAATTGAGAATGTCAGGCTAAAGTTAGCGCCAGGCTGAATCTCGGCCTCAAGTTTAATTGTGCGAGAAAGACATGCCCAGCAGTGGTGTCAGAAACAGGCATGCGTGATTCTGAGGGCCCGCCAGAGTTGCCTAAAGAAGAAGCCACATGCGCGATCAATAGATATATTGGGCTCCTCCAGAGATCTGTCTATTTAAGACCGTCTTCTTCTCTCTCCACCTCTCAGCAGCCTGTAATGGAATCTTGCCTAATCTCAGATACAGTACATTAACTTGCTGTTTTGCATTTTCTCTCCCCAGGTGGAAGTAGAAGTGGAAAGCATGGATAAAGCAGGGAACTTCATTGGCTGGCTTCACATCGAGGGAGTGAATCTCTCTGTGGCTCTTGTGGAGAATGCACTGTCTAAGGTCCACTTCACTGCCGAGAGGAGCTCTTATCACAAGACTCTGGTGTCTGCTGAGGATGCCGCCAGACAAAGGAAAGATAAGGTGAGTATGGTGGACATCAAATGCCAAAGCAGCAGAATAAAGCATAGGAAGACGGCCACACTTGTGCCGAAACAATAGTCAGTATGGCCTTCAAATGTACGTACATTCGAACAATGTCTCATAAAGGCAGTGTGTTTATGAGACCAGTTATGAGACCCCAGTATGAATGTTTTGTTATATTCATTCAGGCTAAATAAATTGACACCACACACCCAAAACAGTGGGAGCTGGTCTGAAGGCCAAATAATAATAGTGTAGCTCAGGGAGCACCACAGGGTTACGTTTTAGGCACTATTAGATTCTCATTTTGTGAATTACTTTTGATTTATGAAACGATCATGACCAATGCTTCACACAGTTGGCTCTACTAGACAAACTGAGTTCTGCCCGCTGTTTCTTCTGTCCTCAAACAACATGAGATGGACCTTGTAGCGTTATGATCTAGTGCACAAGGCAGCGAAGAGCGTGTTTCAACCCTCCTTGTTGAATCTATCATTTTCTTGCTGTCTCATCTCAGTCTTCCGCCTCACTGCAAAATATAACAGTTCCAAAACATATAGCCGCATCTCTTGTTCAAAGACGGTTATTCGCTTGAAGCCCTTTTGAAAATGGCAACCGTGGAGTTACCAAGTTTTTTCATTGAAGATGTGCCTGACTTTAAGTCAATCCTTCTTGTTTATTCTCCCTTGGATGTACATTCGGGTGCTTGGTTATTCTCTCTCTCTCTCTCTCTCTCTCTCTCTCTCTCTCTCTCTCTCTCTCTCTCTCTCTCTCTCTCTCTCTCTCTCTCTCTCTC
>SOMO01000064.1:162471-177386 GCA_028128575.1 Paedocypris carbunculus
TGTTTTTTTTACCAAAGCTTTCACTTGAATCAAAGGTGACAGTTTTATGTTTTGTCTCATTTTCTGATTCTCAGACGGTTTAGCACCTACCAGTGCAAGACCAAATTATGGTATGTTTAAAAAGAAAAAGAAACGTGATCACGATCCGTCCTGAAAGCAGCATTGTTATCACAAGATTAGAGGTCATTGGTGTCAGCTCGATCTCAACTCTGTCTTGAATTTATCCTGACCATCCTAAATAAGACGGATAATGAAGCCTTTAGAACCAGTAAAAGACAATAGGGGAAGCTGAGGGCAGCGTTTCTTTACTTTAACGGTTTTAAGTATTCTCCTCAGAGTTGATGGATTTTGGGGTCTTTCACTTCAGTGCTCTCTTGATGTTTCATATTTCTGTGTTCTGTTTAAGAAAGATTTTATTAAGGTTGCTCTTATACGTGTTTGTTTGAATTATTTATTGTTTTTGTAGCATTCTTTTTTTTTTCAGAGGAAATTGGCTTGTATATTGTGCTTTGAGAGTAAGACGTTAGAGAGTTTAGTTCTCAGTATTTGGTCAGGTATACTGCGGTAGATTGAGGGTATCCATTTATATTTTTGTAACAATGTGCAGTTGGTGTCAAAACTGCTGTAAAATATAAACAGTCGCTCCTCAGTGATGCTGGAACAATTCTGGTTGCTAGGCAACAGGGTTACAGCTTCTGATTAGAGAACAGTTTACGACCCACCATGCACCGTGCCGACCCGTATTCGCATATTGCAGACCAATAAAAGAGCTTTTTTTTTTCTCACCACGGCACTAATTACGAGGCAGAGAACTCGAGCTGCTGTTAAAACCCTGAGCTTGTATCCAATGTCTGACTTTTATATACTTAGAAGCTTATGGAGATACCACAAGGAGGTTGAGAATTCTACAGACCGACCACCATCTGCATCATTGCTGAAGCATCGCTGAGGTCCTGCAAAGACCCTCACCTGACACTTTCACCCCTCCTGCTGCCCTCATTTGTTCCAGCCTTTCTTGGTATTATCAGGGCATAATTTCGTCACCAGGGGGTTGATTTCCGCTCTAATGGCCTCCCCAGGCGCTCGTGTGCTTACAGCTCTCGTGACAGGGTTCCACAGAGGTTGAGAAGGGCAACTGTCTTCCTCTGACATTTAAGCCGGATAAATTTGTGCGGTAGGTGAATGCAGCCCATGGCCACGTGTCACCTAACACTCCCTGGACAGAGGAGCTCTATAATATCAGGAGAAAACAGAGACCAGTCCATGAAATGCTGTCACATTGGCTAAGCTGTCAGCAGAACGAGTTCATGCAGTGCTTAGCTGGCAAAATGTCTTTAACATGTTTTAAAAAACAATGGTGATGTGCAACATTTTTAGATGATGATGATGGAGAGGAAATAAAAAGGAAAGCTTGGGATGGCAAGAAATTGCCAGTCTAGAGAGCTACAGGTCATGATCAACTCTTTATTTTCTCATAAGGTACATTTTTTTTATTGAACATTTTTGAAATGTTCATTAATGTTATGTAGTAATAAAAAAATGAGCACTATCGTATTATAGTAAGATTATTATAAAGATATGATTATTATTGAGACGACTTGTACTGATGAAGACACTGATGGAAGGGAGCATAGATGGAGGATAAGCTTTGAAATCATTTTATTACCTTTTGATTGATGTTAAAAGCTTTAGTATCTCTTTTGCTTCAGAATTGTGCATGTTGAGCGTACATGTTGAAGATTCCTACTGTGTGGCTCAGTATTTTACTTGCAACACCTTGTTCATTTTTCATGTTGTAATTTGGTTGGCATCATCATCCTCTTCTTTACAGCATTGTCCCTACAACTTTTGTAAGAGAGATGGTTGAAATAAGTGGCTCACACAAAACAATTAGCTTAAATCGTGATGCGAACACGTGAAGAGAACAAGAGCACTTTTCAGCAGGGAACACTGTGATTGTCACTGCACCACCTAGCACGACATTTCCAGCTCATACTCCAAAATGTTGCTGGCATACCATAATAACATTTGTCTGATTGACGAAAAGCACATTTTTTTTTATCAAATTGGCCAAATATGACTTTGCTATGAATTCCATGGCCACAACGTATACAAACTGTAAATATATTTAAAATGTATCTTGTGGTTGAAGCATGAGAAAAATAAATGAAAAATCAATAATTGGTGGATTAATCTTTTGCACAAAAACATGTACTTCAATTTACAGCAACGCAAGCAAGCTTTTTCATGTAGCTCACACTTCATGTACAGCGAAAGTATAAAATCTAATTAAAAAGCTTGCTTTAATTACCTTGGATGGAAACGATTTCTTTAAAACATGCTTTCCTGCACAGAAGAATGCATCATCATTCCGCTCTCATTGTAGCTGCTGTGACCTAAATGAAGTTTTAAGACTTTATTATCGCACATTCTTTTTTAAGCTCTAGAACTAGTGAAGCAGTAGCTGTTGCCATGACAGTATTATAAAACATGACAGGATAATTACACAAGCCACCGATGAGCTAATTTAGTTGGGACCTTTTTTTTTCTTAGTTTTTGAAGTTGCTTTAAACTTTTCACCGCACCCTTAAAATGTCCTTTCCTAGCAATACACACACACACACACACACACACACACACACACACACACACATTAAATGTACACAAACACATGGTTATATTGTGGAATATATATTGAGGAAAACCTTTTTGAGCATGTGTTTGCTACGAACACGTGTGTGTGTGTGTATGCATATCTCTTCTTTTATTCTCATCAGGCTTGTCTTTTTTGATACTTGTAATTTGCATTAACTGTTGAATGACACTAAAAGGAAGGCCTATAATCAAAAGTATGTCTTCATTCTGCGCTCACTTTCCTTGTCCCCGCCGTTGTTCTGTAATTTAACAAATGGAGGGCATGCCATGTCAGATGGGGACAGCCGACGCTCGATGGTGAATCACACTGAGACTTTTCCAATCAGACGCTCTTGTCGTAAGTGTCACAGCCACGAGGATCCACCTACATTTCCTAATGTATATTGTTTTATGAGGAAAATTATTTAAAAAAAAAAAAATCTGAAGTAGTTATTTTTATTTTTTTAGAATGAGTTGGTTATTACCCAGGTATCATTATTTAAGCGTTGAGTATCAAATTAGTTCAAAATACATTTTTTTTTTTTTTTTTTAAGGTTCTTTAATCTATAGTGGAAAATAAGTGTAAAAGCAAGTGCTCAATTTATTTGTTACACGGCAACACTAAAACCAAATGAGAGATGAGAGATGCTCTAAAAGTCTAGAAATTGCGTTCGATTAGGCATACTATAAACTACACTTACACTGCGTGTACACGCTACTACTGATTTAAATTGTGCGAAGGATAATTGTTGTCTGATTGTTGTTGCTGTGTGTATGTGTCTTTGTTGGCGAATGTCTCGTCTCATTTGTTGATCCCACAGTAACTCTCTGGCATTCTGCTGTTGTAAGACAACATCTGGTTCGTCACGTTGGCTTTCCAGCCCGGATTCATCGGTGGCAAAGTTTACTCGAGTGCTCTCCGTGCCAGATCCGAACAAAACGCCTCACAGCGTGACTCTCCCGTCTAACAAGAAAAAGCTCTTTGCGCTCTCATGGCATCCGTGTGGTTCCTACAACTCATTCTGAATTCATGAGCGAGGACTCTCATGCCTCCCCCGGCAGAAGCTCTGATTTCCAGCAGCGGGAAGGGTTTGTCCGGGTCAACCTTGCGTGGAACATGAGGAAAAAAAGTGGCATCCAACTCTTGTGGAGCCTCATCCCAACTCAAACTTTCACCTTTCTTTCTTAGTCTTGATTTAACCCACACTCCGATTCCACAAAGCTTTGTTGCGCTGAAGTTTGGCAGAGCTCATTGCCTTGGAAACATGCTAGTAAAGATCTCCATGGTGCAAAACACAAGATTAAATATAAGTGTTTCTGGTTGGCGGGCAAGTAAATGGAGTGTCTCTGCGTCAACAAACCTGCCAAAAAAGTCATTAATTCCCCTCTCGCTTTTAGTGAAGAAGCTAATTAGCGTGGCGGTGACACTTAGCAATGGCTTCACATACGTTACTGATAACATTATCGGTGCCAGCCCATATGTCTTTGTTTTGCCTGAGTATTTATTCCCGGCTGATGTTGGAATCCTGTCTGACCTCTACATCAGAGCGAGGCCATGAGCCTTCTTCTCGCTTGTCAGTGTTTTGCTAGTGGATAATCGGGTTTTCTTGAGTCTTCCACTGCTGGGGAAATAAACTGACTATTCGTAATTCAATTTTGCGCAGAGAACTGGCATATGCTAATTAGAACAGCTTTTTTCTTTTTGTTGTGTGTGTGTGTGTTCTTCTGCATCTGCAAATTAGTACAGAAAAAAAAGCACGCACACAAAAGGATATTTTTTTGGAATAGTTCAAGTGCAATATAATTGTTTTTCTAGAAATGGGTCTTGAGGGTTTCATGTCAGCATTTTAAATATTTTTACCAGTTCAGATGTAACAAATTCTGGGTTAAAATCTTCCTATAAGGTACGATCTTGACCATACGTCTGTTTTATAATCTGGTTTTGCATTGGTACCATTGCATTTTCAATCGCCAACTTCCATCATACTCTTTTCAAGCACCTTCACAGCAATTCTGTGATGCCCAGCGGCGAGAATCGACTCATTACCCACTCACTTTATAAATAAGGCACAACACTCACATCTGTGGGTTATTAGGGAGATTTTTATTTAAAGGTGGCAAATATTTCATTACCCATTATGCAGGCCAAACTCTACCCACCACCCGTTGTGCTCACACATGCCGATGATGGCGCTGGGACCTTTGAACGCTCATCGTCAATGCCAGGCAGACGTGTTGAGGAGGGCACACACGGGTAGACATGATGTCGGACCAGGCCAGCCATGTAAAGCCCGCTCCATCCACATCAGCACGGTTTGTCTGGGATGTGCATGCTTGCACATACTTTCAGTTGACACTGCAAATCACGGCCGTGTAAATGCACACACATGCATGTCAACCCTCCCTTCACCTTTGTGCTGCTCCTTTCATTTCTGAGATTTCCCCACCGGCTTTTGGCGGGCACTCTAACAGTCAGATTTGCCGATGCCCACGGTTCATCCACGCAGAACGAAAAGCCAAAACACCTTTTCTCGTCCAATTCTCCTGGGCAAAGCTGGTGTGTGTCTGTGTTTGCACGTATGTTTCTCTGTAATTAGATACGGCATCTTGAATTGCATCGCAACTCTCCGACCCATGGTTGAATGCGCAGGCATAGAAAGAGGGCACAAGTGATTGTTCACACAACCGCATGTGTTTAACACGTCCTCCCTTTCTTGGAGGAACTCTGAACCCCAAGGACAGTTGCCCTACATTTGTGCAATGACGTTCATCCCTCCTGGGAGACTGCAGACCAAGAATGGGCATTTTTCTTCCTGAGTGGCGTAGTTTTCCTGCATATAGCCTTGAATGATCAAGAGTTTGAGGAGTAGAGCATTTTAGCTTTGTATATGAGTGTGTGTTTTGTAGCACACACAGGTCATTTTTCAGATCTTACAATCGATAAAACACACACAGACACTCACTCGAAATGGTTCACGTCTTGAAGGCGACATTTCGGCTCTTTCCAAGTTCTGTTAGGCACACACAAAATGGCATTTCCCTCCAGCCCACTGACATTTGCTCCTTTTTGGGATTACAAACCCTCCACCGCCAAAGCGTTTAGTAGCCTCCACTCCGCTGTCGCTTCAGGTGTCCTCTCTAATCGCCTGACAGTAATTAAAAAGAGTGGTCCTTTCTTTTGCTCACACAGTTAACATTTGCGGAGAACAGACTGTGTGATGTTTTTTGACCGTGGGGCGCCTTTCGTTCCTGGCTAATAAATGCTAAATATTGTGTTTCCTGCTGGCAGAGATGCTCTGGCCCTTTTGTTTAAGAAGTTCTGCGTCATTGCCTCTACCATGGGCTTTCTGAATCCAGCAGCGTCACAGCTGCTTTTTACTGAAGAGCTTTTAATATAATCATTTCACTGGATTCGTTTAAGGCCAACAGTGTTTGTTTAACCTGATTAAATAGACATTAACATTATTTGATCTTTTTAGCGATCTAGAAATGATCTAGAGCTTCAACCTGAGCCAATAAGCAAATGAAAGCAAGCCGCACAAATCTGACCAGAGTATGGTTTAATGGATGTTTAATATGTATATACGTACATATATATTTTGGGACACAGGAAGACCTAGAACATTTAGTGTCAATTTCACTTCTCATTTGTTGTACCTTCTCGGCCTGAGTCTTGCTGTTGCTGCTTGCAGCTGTATTTATTATTATTTATTTCAGGTCACACTGTTGGTTTTCCTCACAAAGCCCTGTGAGAGAAGGCGAGGCGGTGAGAAGTCGACAGTTCTGGGGCTGTGGATTCAGCTAAGATACAGCTAACGGCTCATCAATTTTCTTTATTACCTGCTGTAGAAGAAAGCAGAGGTGCTCAGTGCAGCGAGATTCTATTCTTAGATTCCTGCCAATTCTCCTCCTAAACACATTCACTCATTCTCTTTCCATCCTTAATGTGTTTTACCCAGTGCCCCTTTCTCAAATTAAAGCATTTTTGTCCGGTTAAAATCACGGTTTAAAAAGACAAGAAGCCAAATTTTGATGTTGAGTTTTAATGTAATGTTGCAAAACATTTTTTCAATGTTATTTGATGTGGTCAGTATTTGATGCGACTTCCTCCTGATGGAACGTTGCGTCCGTCACTGGACGCGGGGAAGTGTAGCACTCTTGTTATTTGTGTTTGTCCTCGCACTTGTCCGCTCCGGTGCTTCCATGCGTGCGTTTCTGTTGGTTCTTTGACATCCTTCGCCTGGAGAGTTGTAGCAGACCGTTACGTTAAGACCCCTCTCCATCAATCACACGGCCCCCCTGCCATTGTCCCAGCCCATCAGTCTCTCATGAAGACCTCTCTTGAGCCCCGTGGACCCTTGGGTTTAACATCCAGACATTAATCTGTTCAGGCCGGACGGACTCTCGCAGAACCATTGTGGGATGCAGTTACAGAACGCCACAGGCCCTGTGTTGGAAAGAACCATTTCTTTAGAAGAGAGTCAAACACACTTTTTCTTACGTCCGCTCCGATGAAGCACGTTGAGCCGGAGTGATTTAAAATGGCTGGGTGCCATTTCAAGGATCGTATCAAAGAGAGCCACACATGGTTGGGATTACACACAGCAAAGTCGATCCGAAATCGATGTGATCCGAATCAAATTAACAAGTCAATTTGCCTGACGACTTGTCTTGAGTAAGACCCAAAGAAGGTTCCAGAGGGAACGTCGCTGAGATGTCGAGTTCAGACTCATTGAAATTAAACGGAAACGACCCCAGGACAGTTCTTCGATTTTGTCATCTTTTATTGGTCGGGAAAAAATTTTGACAGAATAAGCCACACTTCCGTCCATTCTTGCTGAATATTAAATATATCTGATACACACAATGAGATGTAGGAATCATTTTCAATATGAATTTTTCTGCAGATTATGTGGAGATTCATATATAGTTCATGGACTGACACACAGGCGGACAGAACGGTGGACGAACAGACAGAAGAATAGATCAATCTGTAGACATGTTAGTAGAACCATTTTAAAGCATAAAATATAGCAAAAGTCCTGATGTTGATATTTTTCTTTGTTTTTGATATATTGTGCAGCTCTAGTTCCAGCTCCAATGCAAAGTTCCAGAGTGTTCTTTCTCTCCTTCAGACAGGCATTTTGTCTTCCCTGAAGGAGTCGCACAGTTATGTAAACACGTACCCGGCTTCACTTCTTCCTTTCATCTGTCTCACTTGCGCTTTAGTTTTTTTTAGGGTTTTTTTTTTTTTGCAGCATACAACTTTATTTGGTATTCCCCTCCCTCTCTCTCTTCCTCTTTCTCTCTCTCTTTCTCGTACTCCTTTTTCTTTCTCTTCTTCTGCATCTCTCCCATCCTTTTCTATCGCACTCCTATCACCCCCATATCAGTTTTCTCTCTCTCACCCACCCTCACTATGGTTCTCACTCATTCTATCTTTCACTCTCTCTCACACACACACATCCACTTTCTCTTGTTCTTTCTCTCTATCTTTTGCTCTCTCTATTTCTTGTTCTCTTTCTTTCCCTATTTCAGTCTTTCTATTTTGTGCCTCTCTCCCACTCCTCGCTCCCTTTGCTCTCTCTCTCTGTCTCTGTCTCTGCCTCTATCTCGCTCACGTCTTGCTCTCTTCTCTCTCTCTCTGTCTGCCATCCAGCCGTGATGTGTGTGGGAGATGTGAGTGGCTGTATTGGGCTACAGGCCTCCTTCAGGACGTAAGTGTCCCCCTGCAGTGCGGCTGTCCATGTCAGTTCACATTCCCTCCGTTACCCTTCCTCCTTCTCACCGGCTCTTTGAGTAAAGACATCTAAACGCCCTTGTTTGTCAGATGCAAGCGAGTCGATGAGCAGATCCGCAAGAGGTGGGATCCTGCGTTTGATCCGGGGAAGGAGGATGCCGCTTTTCAAGAGATAAAGTTGTCGCCATGACAACCCGACAGCACGATGCGTTGCTTTTAATTTAACTTTACGCCAACTAGTTTAAACTGGGAGGGAGGCGATGATTTTGTTTCTGATCTGTGATACGGGCAGCCTGGTTTTCACACCCAGTCCATGACCAAGTGTGATTAAAGCATATGTGGCGTGATGCGGCGTAGTGTGGGCAGACTGCAGGTAGGCTGGAAATAAGCTGTTTTAAATAGCTCCGCTACCAGTCTTTATTGCAAACCAATACTGATTTGAAGAGCTTTTATTTGCACACACATCAGGAGGCTTGTTCTGAGCTGAACATTACGTCTGGAATCCTTGCTCGGGTTTCAAATTGGAATAAATCGTGGCTTCAGTGTTCTATCTTTTGCTATATGAGTATGAGTTTGTATAATATATATGAAATGAGGAACTGATTTTCTTCTTCTAGAAGACAAACATTGCGATTCGTGTGGGATTTTAGCTACTGTTATTTTTCTCCATTATTGGCATATTACACAATGTACCTGATATGCCAGTGGAATTATGACAGGGTCCTTGTGGCTGACCATTTTTATTCTATGTACACTAAATTAGGATTTAAAACCTTCCCACTTTTTCTAAGATTTCACTTGTATCTAATTCAATACTTGTATAGTGTGTATGGCCATATATCAGTGCATTTGTTCATTTATAGAATTCAATTTGACTTTAAGTAAATTAATGTAAAACTAAAAATGATTGGTAGTTTCTATCTTGCTGCATCATCATATGTGTAATTCAGACAAAAAGCTGCTTTTTCTTTGGGCCACACTTGCATGTTTCTTGAACTGTATTTTCATGCCCTCTCTCAATTTGTCGTGTGTGAAATCCGCACTGGAGCAGAAAGACCATGAGTTGTGTAAGGCCCCCTTATGCTGACGTGTGTCCCCGGGGCCGTCATCTGTGCGGGTGTGGAGCCGTGACGTATCGTCAAATCCCTCCGACCGTCACCAAGCTCTCTCCACCACTTCTAAACCACTCGGCGTACACTCCAGAAGAGCAGGAGCAGTGCAGAGTATCGGCTTGTGTGGAGCAACTTTTCCCATGAATTCCTTCTTTTACATTGAAAGAATTTCAGGTTGGTGGCAGTTTGCGACGGCTGACAGGAACGCGATGACATTAGCCGCGTAAGCCGCGGTATAAGCCGCGCACCCGCCATTGCATTGGAACAGCTGTTGTCGTTGATATGAGGCTGAAGAGAAGTGCTCCGTTTGCTGACAACTCGCAGCTGCTATTTTACCCAGAGTGCCATGCCACCTGGGCACTTTTAATGCATAAATTTATCCAGCGAGTAGATGCAAGCGAGACTCCGCGTCCACTCCCCCGCTCACCCAAAATCACCCCAGCCTGCACGCCTCCAAAACCCCAGTTAAACCGGCTTATGGGTGATTCACGCTGCACGGCGCATCCGTATGTTGAGCTGTGTGTCTGATCAAGTGGCAGTTTCAGATGGCACCCTGTGAGAATTACTTGTTTAGCAGACCGTTTAGTAATATAAGATCTGCCTTGTGGTAGTTGACGTGGCTGCCCACTGCTCCGGGTAAATGTGTGTGCTTGTCAAATACAAATCAGTCTGCATCCATAGACTGGAGTTTGGCTCCACCTGCGAATGAATTGTCGCCGCCCATGGGTGATTTTATGTTTAGTTGTTTACAATTGAATTAATGAGCTGCATTTTAAAACTATGAAATGAGAGGTGTCTGCCGAAATATTTGAGGATTGACTGAACCACCTTGTTGTGTTTTCCCTTCACGGAAGCGCAGATGAACGCGGGCCGCATGCGCGTGTGTGTGTGATTACGCTGAGTGAGTTTATTGCGCCTGCTCCGTGTTTGCAGGTTAAGTGGATGCTGACAGTGTAGGTCGCCTGGTTGATGTGTTTGTCAGTCTCTCTGAGTAGATTGATGTGGACTGCACGACTCGTGATGGATGGTTTGTCTGCCCTCTGTCACGGGTTGGACCTCTGTGTTTGCCAGCGTTTGTAGTAGAAATAGGGTGACGGTGACATCCTCAGAGTGGTGTTTTTTCCTCCCTGTCTAGAGTAATGATGCTTTACAGCCATATTAGCACGGGAATGCATTTCCACCCTTCGTGCATACATGCGTTTTCCTGGGAAATGCTTGCGTGCTCTCCCTCGATGTGTTATTCTCACCGCCCCAGACGTCAGCTAAATCTGGATGTTGAGTTATTGGCACAAACGACACGCAGAAGTCTTACCTGTCAAAGGATCCATCAATGCATGTTAAGGGAATGGATTTTCCTGGATCAGAACCTCATCGCTTGTTCTTGTTGGCATGCGTGGTTGTAATATCATGTGATGTCCTGCGGGGGCAAACGACCCCCGTTCCATTTGGGCGTAGCTGAAGTGGGGTCAGGAGTGGCAACTGCCAATCAGGAGGAGTTCAAACCAGAAAGCCTCACTACAGTTGTCATTTATGAATCTTTAGCCGATGATGGATGGCCTCAGCACTTTGCCCAATCCCATCTTAAAGAGTGTGTGTGTGGTTATGTATGCTGAGTGGCTTCGCACGCTACGTGCCAGCAGAACGTGACTGTATTTCTGTCAAGGTCTTGCTACTGTACTTTCATTTATTCTGCGCGTGGAAGGAAAATGGCAGTGTTCGCTGATGTTAAACCCAGGCACTCAGATGCTGATAAACGCGGTGAAGCACTTAGAAGAGGAACACTTGGAAATTGGAGGATATTGATCCAGTTCACCCTTCTGAAAGATGGTTTTTCAATGAGATGCCATTTCAAGTTCAATGGTTTCTGCATCTGCATATACTGTAAAATCCATCGCCGATGGGATTTGGTGTTTGACAGTTGAACAAGTACAAAGTAATTTTATGTGTGCAATGCAGTTACCAAAACAGTTTAAAAACTATTTTTTTTTTTATAGTTTTAAGATGATTGTCAATGTATTATAGAATGTTTTTATTAATATGACTGTCAATCAGTTGCATTATAAGTATTCATAACATCACCACATCATGCCGCGTCCATTAGTCCAAATCATCATCATCATGTCATCTTCTTAATTGTCCATTATAGTCAAAGTTCCACTATGTCAAGTTTGTTATTTCAGGATTTTACTGTAAATTTAGTTTTTTACAATGAAAAAACAGCATAACCACAGCGACATAATGTTTCTCTCATCTGTAAGTGTGTGTGTGTGTGTTTCCGCAGAGGTTGGACCAATAATTCTGTAATGCATATAGACAGTATATCACTGCGCAGATGCTTAGAGAGACGTAAAGGCTTGTCTGTCTTGTTAGTCATTCCATACAGCTAATCACTTCATCAATATGCACAGACGGATCGAGCAGACAAGCGTCACGCTTTGTGGACTTTAATTGACTAAAACTACCTGATGATTCATTTCATCTCTTCCAGTGCCGTTTAGGGTTTTTTTTTTTTAGTGCCTGTTTAAAATAAAGCCTGTTTAGCGCTGCGTAGCCCACAAATACAGTCAGAGTAAAGTCTTTTAAAATCCGTTTCTCGTGTTTTGCTTTCCGTCTGCTGGAGAAAAGCAAACGTGACGCACAATCCACTCAAACGCCAATCATGTCTCATCATGCCCACATTTGTGTTTAAGTCGTCCGATTGATTACACCATTTTCTCAGAAGATTTTATGATGGGCCATTGTGTCTCGAGACGCTTTGGGTGGAACGTTCTCTGGAATTAATGAGCCCTTTTTTTCCAGAGGTTCCTTCATCAGGAATAAAATGGATGCAGAATTGATTTACCAAGTATAATTTGATTAATAAGCATGACTATTGATTTTGGAAGCATTATTAGATGACCGTTTGTAGAAACGAAAGGCCTCATTAAAATGTATGGCTTTTTCCATGATTGATGCCAAGCCGCATGAGTTCACCTTTTACCATCTCTGTCCTGTTAGAAAAAGTGAGTGCACGTTATCTGCCTGAAGCGCAGTGGCTTATGGGTATTGAACTTCACGTATTCCGTGTTTGATGGATGCATCTCTGGGATGTAGATTAATTTGGCAGGGAATGTTGGGTGTAAACCGGGACTATACGTTTTATTCTCTCCCTTGGGCCCGTGTGTCTGCGCACTGGGTGTTGATGGGGATTCGCTCTCACTGGGCGGAACACACTCTATTGGAATTGACACGCTGTCACCTTTCATCAGCGTTTCGGATCCCCCTCCCCTGAACTCGCTGTGTGTGAGAGGCAGATTTTATGAATGTAGGAAAGTCGGAGCTCTCTCCGAGCGCTCTGCTCAGCGAGGAGCCACCGTCAGATGCAGTTACCGTAACTGCTCGGCGAGAAAATTAACTGCGCTTAAATGGTTCCACGTGCATATGTCGCTTATGACGTCACTGTTCGCTGACCAATCGGAAACAAGTGAACTCATTGGCAGGAAGAAGCATTACACAATGTCGACTTTCAACTCTCAAAGTCAACTTCCATCCGAATCGACTTGGGTTGAGAGTCTTTGGCGCTTTTCACGCTTGTCCTCCTGCTTTAAGTGTTTCTGTTAATGCGTTTCTGTCCTTTGAGGATTCATGGTGAATTTAAACATTCCCGGTTGGTGTTCCTGGCTTTCTGGCCGTGCGTCCTGTCTGGGCTTCGTGGCTTATTGCTATGGATTGGGGCCACGGGCCGCTCAATGACAGAAAACATCACAAAGCCGTTCCCGGTGTGACCCCGGCCCAGCAGCGGTCACATACCTGCACTCATGTGGAACAAACACGAATGGTTGGTTGCTCACGGAAGGTCGTTTGCCCAGGGTGCGGCGTGTCTCTTTGAGTCAGAGAGTGTGTTTGCGGCTTCTTTTGTGCTTTTGCAGCGGATGGCGTGCCACAGTGACTTTGCATATGTCCGTCTGCTTGTGCTGTGTCTCCAGCGCCCTTGCCTCCGTGCTGTGTGTCGTGGGTCATGTGGCCAGAGGTTCGCTGGAGTCCAGGGTGACCGGCGGTGCCACGAATGACATGGTGACAGTGGGCACGGTAACTAGTGTTGACATTCAAATCTGGGTGACTGCGTTTGGTCCTGCAGGTTTGATTTAACGTTTGGCTGCCGTGCCAGGCCATGGGACAGTACCCTCGCTGATTCTTTTTTTATATCGTTAGTCCTGCCAATTATTCAGTGCCCAGTTGGGCGCATCTTTGGTTTATGTGCATTCACACTTGGATACGTTTTCAGCGGCGTCTTGGTATGCGCATATCTGACCTACTGCAGTCGTGACTCATGCAATCTTCATTTGACTGTTTTACGTTTCTCATGCAATCCACTCACGACTCTTACGTGCGATTGCCACATCACTGTTGCACGTTTTTCACAAGGCAAACATTGTTTTTGCACATTCTTGTACAAAACACCCTGTTCGTGTAATGCCAGTGCAACGGTCCTTTATCACACAACTTGCAACGAGTTTTTAACCTTGAGCAATTTTCACGCAACGCTAACTTCTCTTGCTCATTTTTCACATGATGCTCACACAACGCTCCACCGCCATTATACGTGTGTGTGTGTGTGTGTATATATATATAAAAAATTGACCTCCACATAGTAATGCGGGTGACACCAAAAATCCTGCAGCCTAGGGCGTGTGTGAAACTGGTTTGTGATTGGTCGCTGCTTGTTTTTTGAAAAGGAAAACACAGGAGAGGAAGTTCAACAGCTGATGGACATCGTTCTCTGGCGAGGCCTGAATTAAAAGGTTACATAAGCGCTACGTAATTGTGTTTGTTTTTCCTGAAGACTCCAGTGCTTAGTAAGCAGAACAGCCTCGTCTGACCACATGACATTTCTTCAGGCTGTGGAGAAGTAGAACATCTCTTTTGACTTGATGAAATTCCTGCTAGAATTCATCATTTTCAGCTCCGATTTTAATGGGTTCAGGGCCGCTCGACGACGCTTTGACCTCTGTCTCTCATAGTGTTGTTCTAATCTACCAAACGCTGCCTGTCATCCACCGAGTGCCGAGGTCACGCTGACCTTCTCATCGCTGAGTGAACAGATCACGGGACCATCACGTGAATGTGAAGGGATTATCGACAAGCGAACCGTTTCACATTGATCCCGCAGATTAAAAAGCCTGTGTGATGTGTGCAGAGGTCGAAATGACATTAAACGCCTATTTACCTGTGAAACACTTTTCCCTGAAAACAAACTGGTTTGGATTCAGTTTTGGAAGTTGGTCTCTGTAGATTCAGAGCACTTACTTCTGCTTCAAATTACAAGGAGATTTTGCAATTGCAACACATCAGCTTCTTGCTTTTGTTTACATATTATTTATATCTTACCCTGCATGGTTTGTGGCTTCAAATACTGAATTTTTTTTTTTTTTTTTTTTTTTTTTTGTAAA
>SOMO01000064.1:177443-190156 GCA_028128575.1 Paedocypris carbunculus
TATTATAATTTCATAATAATTTGCATGTTTTTTCTCATTTCGACAGCTCTGGGCAAATTATGAGGAAAAGCCGAAGGAAGAGATCCCTCGCTTCACAGAAGAAAAGGAGCGGGTGGCCAAATACAGACCAGTCCTGGTCACGGAGATCACAGACGGACTGCACTTCTACGCACAGGACGTGGAGACCGGTGAGCTGTGTTATGTAATTCCCTCACAGGCCCTTTTCTTTAGTTTCCCCCCTTCTTTCTGAAAACCATCTCCTCGGAAGCATTCACACTTCAGGCACAAAGACCCCCACTATTCAACACAAATGTTGGTGAAATAATTAGAGTCTTACACGTTCCAGTGGAAGACTGCATTGCCGGTTCCATAAAATTGACTTTCACTGTCTCGTAATGCGTCTTCATTTGCAAATTAATTAATTTGCATAATTTAATAATAAGTCGCCGGCTTCTGTTTGCCAGAAGCATGACAATCCCATCACACGTAGTGTGTGTTTGCAAACGTGCGACGCCATATTGGAGGCCTGCTAGTGTCAAAGTCTGTTAAATGTAGTAGCCAAGATAAGAGATTCTGGCCACTCTTGATTTATCACTCCTGCTCCTTAGATGACCTTTAACCCCTGCAGGTTGCCCTTAGAGGGAGTGAACTAAGACTGCTGTGCCACGTCTAGTAAACGTCACACAAATGACTACCAGCAGCCGCTCTGCTTCTCTCTCTCTCTCTCTCTCTCTCTCTCTCGCTCTCTCTCTCTCTCTCTCTCTCTCTCTCTCTCTCTCTCTCTCTCTCTACCCTTTATCCTTTTTTTTCTTCCATTTTTCCTACATCTTCATCTGATTTACTCCTCCCTCTCTTCCTTTGTCCCATTTATCTCCTATATATCTTTAATTTATACCCTTTTTCATCCCATCTACCTTCATTTTGTTTAATTTAGTTTAATTTTGTCTTTCTGTTTACCCCTTCTTCTTCTCCAAAATCTCTCTCAACTCATGTTCTCTCACGATCTGCTCTTTCATTCATTCTTTCTTTCTCTCCCTCTCTTTCTCTAACCACTCACACACACACACACACACACCAGTGCATTTCTTTGTGAGGTAATTATTCAGGTTATCTGTTTTGCTGCGGGAGAAAAAAAGCAGGTCACAGCAAATATAATGCAGATAAAACACGGGTGGAAAACGTGAAGTAGCGAGTGGAGATAAAGAAATCGCTGAGTTGAATGTGCAGTATGTTTACAGCTTAGAACTGTTTTGGCTTTTTGTTGTGTTTCCTTTTTTAAATAGCTTGTGTTTTTCAGATGAACCAGCAACTGTGTCTCTTTTCCCTCTTTAATTGGCCAATATCTTTCACTGCGAGGACTGGAAACGGCAGACTGAGAGAGAGGGAGTCTGAAAGAGAGAGAGTAAGGGGAGAGTGAGGAAAAGAGTGAGGCACTTTTTAGAGAGAGGGACTGGGCAATGGAGAAAACAAGACAGAGGATGAGAGAAAGAGAGAGGGAGAGATGTGCTTATTAGCGGGAAGGGATTGTTTTCAGGGGTGCATCAGTCAGATCTTGTGGCTTGTAGAGCTCTTCAAATCACAGCCCTAGAAAACCATCTGCTTCAGAAAGCGCTGCAGAAGATCAGGCTTTTGATTAAAGCACACATCATTTCTGCCAATCTGCACGACATACTATTATTTTTATCTTTCAAATGAAGCGGACATGAGGACTAAATAAATTCAAGTGCATGAAAGTCCTGAAGTGTGAGATTGAATTATAATCAGAGTTTGAGTATGCCAGCTATTTTTAGCAAGTTAATAAGAGTTGAGTTATTAAAATCAACAAAAAAAGTCAACTAAACCGTTTTAATGAATATATTGAGTAGCGTTCAGCGAATCTAGCCATTTCTAAATGCATCTTTAAAGTTATAAACAGTAAATCAATGTTTTAAAAGTCATTTATTAATAGCATTAACTTTAATACACTAAAAATGATTAATGCACATTGTTATTTGAGAAACAAGTGATGAAGTAATGTCAGTTTTGACTTCTGTCGGTTTGCATTGGTAATATATCCCTCTTTCACTCTGTCTTCTCTCAGCGCTGAGATTTTTATCAAAAGTAGTTCCTCCCAAACTCTTTGTAAAGTGTGTGGGGAAACTGACACATGAATCAAACTAGTTTTGGTGGTGTTTTGGTCTGTTTTATATGGTTGTATAAAACTACATGTTTGTTGTGATGGCATCATAGTGCTAGATCTCGTCGCTGTTCACTCGCCTCATTTAAAAACTCTTCACACCCACAAATGGACCCGATAACATCTCCGGCATCCCGTGGCCCGTGGGGAGAAGCGCCGGCGCTCCGTCTGTATCAATTCTTTTCCATTTCTTTAATTAGTTGGATTTAATTACTGTGAGTGTGGGATCAGTTGTGAAACTTAATTCCTCGGGCTGTGGGTCTCCGGAGAGAGTGTGTAATGGCTCTCCGGGGCGGCGTGTGCTTGCGGAACTCAACAAACACACACATTAGCCGCCGTTTGCTACAAAACGCTAAGCAGGTCCACCGTCACCTTGCGTAGATGGCGGCGTAATAATGTGTCGCTTTCCAGTAAGAACAATTGTTCTTAATTGTTTAACATCTTTTAGGTTTGATGGTTCGATGAGAGGCCAACAGAAACATTGTTGTCTTTTTTAAAAAGCAAACAAGTTCTAGAAAATGATTTGTGTTATAAGAAATTGTGTTTGTCACTCTGCTCTAAGAATCTTGATCAATTTAGATGGTTTCTAAATTATCCTGATTGGTGGTTTTAGTTTGTCGGTGGCTGTGTGCCAAACCACAGCCTGCAGACAGGAGGAACAGGAAGGGTTTTAGAACCGTCATCATCGTAGCTCTTCTGCCTTGTCATGAGGTTTGTCACCTTGGCGTTGTTCCTCAGAAGCGTGTTTCACGAGCGGAGTGACGGGGAGTGATGCTGATATTGATTTCATTAAGTGTGAGACACGGGTGATTTGTATCGATTTGTGAGCTGCAGTCTGAACTTCGTCTGGTTCAGGTTCATCTCTGTACTTGCACGTTTGGTTTAGAGACTTAGTTTTGATCAGACCTGATGAACCTCCTCAGTTATTATTTCAAAAGCTAAAGTTAATATACATGTACGTAATGAAATTGATAAGTGAACATATGGGTGGACAGATGGGTAGAGTGATGGATAGATTGGATGATATGATGGATAGGTGCATAGATGGATAGATAGATAGATAGATAGACAGACACACAGACAGACAGATGACAACAATTGTAAAAAGAAAAATGTATTAAAAATCCCTTAATTTGAATTTACTTTGAAGATGAGTTTTGTGTATTTTAACAATTTGACCTTCCTTGACCTGCATTTCTAGATTGTGATAAAAAGATTCATGTTGTTTTGTTGCAGCTCACTCTACATCATTATCATAAATTCAGAAGTCTGCCTGAATCATCTTCAACCGCTTTAACCATTGCATTAGCATGCCGCAGTTTTTTTTGCCTCAATTGCAAACGATTCAGAAGATGACATTTAAACAAACCGTACAGCAGGTTCACATGTATTTAAACAGAAATGTGCATGATTTAAGCTTTGAAATGGGTCTCTGCTGAAAACATATTTATATACGTATTTCAAATTAGATTATACAGACGTATAACTGATGCTGTCGTCTACCGAACGGCTTTTTATTCTAAGATTTTTGGTTTGATTTTTAAACTTTAAAAGACTTTCATCTTTTATTTATTAGTACATTTCCACAAGCTATTGAAGTGATGTCACGTCCTGCAATTTTCTGTAGATGTATTAGGAGCTGTTTAACACACTAAATGAATGACTAGCTCTATAAGTTAATCAACGACTTGGGAAATTAATTTTATCCGTGTATGATTCTGTCATATTAATAAAAAAATATCACTTTTTCGTACATAAAGCTCCCCAGGCCTGATATCTATATTGCCTTTTTGCCCTGTGATCTAATGAAATACATTTCAGTTAAATATTGAGATCAGTATTCTGTGTGTATGCGTGTGTGTGTTCGCTTTCGTTTCTCTTCTGAACAAGATATGTTCAGATGTCTAAACTATTGGATCTGTCTATTTCTCTGAGATGCTTCTATTTTTATTCAAAAAAAAAAAAAAAGCTCTGAGATCTTGGTCCCACTCAGTGGTATTATGGGTAATATGAGGTAGGCGTTGAAGTGTTTGACCTAGTAGAAACCACTGTGATGGATCTGTTTCTTTCCTATGGAAATCCGTGCAGGTGTGGGATATTAATAGATATTCCTATAGGTCTGTATCGTTTCTGATGCAACACACCATCATCATCATCATCAGCAGCAGCAGCAGCAGCATCAGTTAAGCTCAGGGACCTTGTGTAGATGTTTTAACAAGAAAACATAATATTTTCATCAAGTCTGAGAGCTTGGTCGACCTTCACATCTGCACAACTCTCACTAATTCCTCATTACTACTCGACGTGTTCGTCTCGTGCTAATAAGCGTGGCGCATTTGGCACGAGCGAGCTGTGTGTGTGCACGAACAACGAAACTCGGCATCGCTCGCAGTCAGCGGTGCCGAACGTGTACAATAAAAGCTCAAGTGCCGACCCCACTGTAATTAAACCGAATCCTTCGGTGTTTGAACAGAAGTAATGGAGTGTGTGTGTGTGTGTGTGTGAATGCCTGAGCTCGCGCAATACAGACCGAAAAATGACTCTCTCATGCTGCACCAACACAGAAAAATGATGATGAAATGGAATAATGATGATAATTCCGATGCCTCTGCTTCTCGCTCATCCGTACTTCTCCATCCACACACCGTCGTGAAGTGTGTGTGGAGCCATGCAAAGCGAAGTCCTGTTCTGCGTTTGACAGTGATTTAATGTTACTGTGAAGTGGCGGGGCGCGGGAAAACTTTGCGAGTTCATCCGAGGAAGCCCACAAGGCTGTGTGGCTTTATAGAGACTTCCGTTGTTCCACACGTTCTAGACCAGCGCCTGGTGGATTAATTGGGTTACCGGCACTTTCTCCATTAAACCTTTATATGGCGTAGTGAGGACTCCCTCCTCCTTATTTATTATTAAGCCAGTAGGGCTGCAAGTGGGACATGGATGAGCGGAGCAGAGGAAACGCGTTCTCCGTGCCCTGCTGCCTGGGATGAAAATGCAAAACTTTTTAAATGAGTTTAATAAATCAAAGGCGCGTTGTGCTGTCACCTGACGCCCGTAACTTCTGAAAAGCGCTGCCTCGTCAGAAGCCCTCTCCCTCACGTGCTAATTAAGCATTATAGCGCCGCCGTGCCAGCCAATTACATAGCTCGTTCAAGCCACACACCGCACTATAGACATCACATTCCCCTCTGCTGTCCTTGTGCAGAGAACACGCGTGCACTAGAAAGGCGTCCATGTTGTTTGAGTTAGCGTTATGCTAATTAGACACATGTGAACTCAGAGCTGCCAGGATGCACACGCCCTGCTTGTATTTTCCCTTTTAAGCGTTTCCGTGCATGCTAATATTCCGACGTTAGCTGGGAATTATCATAATAATTGCGGCGCTGTGGCCGAGGCTGAGCAGCTTAAGACAGGCCCATTAGTTAGCTGGTTTGAACAGATTTCCTGCAGGCTTGTTTGGTGTTTGTCGCACCCACAGCATTAGTCACGCCTGACTGTGCGGCCGTTTCCTCGCGCGCTTCTGACGCCGGAAAGCGCTACACTTCAACAACGCCGCTGATTGAACAAACACCTGAAAACGTAAAGACCCGCAGCTGATGTTTTGTTTTTGTAGAAAGGCCGTTTTGATGTTTTCCCGTGTGAAGCGTCATTTAGCACTAGCTGTTTAGCAGGAAAACAACACAAAGGACTGGATGTAACGTTGAATAACTGTGGGGTTGTCTTACTAATGACGCTAAGGCTAATTAAAGTGAGGGATATATTTCCAGGGGTATTACATTTTAAGTATTAGGGGTATTAAAGTGATGGTAGTGTTGCTAATAATAATAATTAAAGTATCATTGGCCATTATTTGTCTAATTCCCTTGCTCTTCACGTCAAACTGGGATGTTTGCTGATAATGCTAATAAACGCTTTGTTGTATAGTTTAAACTCCACAATTTGAATTGATTTTAAATATAGCTCAAACTCACTTCAAGTTCAACTCTTGACCACAAGGTCATAACATTCTTTTAGCACATATACAGAATGATTAAAAAAACAACAACAGAAACAGCATTAAGTAAAATAGACATAGCCAGTCGAGCAAATTTAATATGATTTTTTTTGTAAAATTCTCTCTTTTATACTTTAAAAAATATTCTTTCACTGTTAAGTATTTAAAGATTATTCTTTTCTGCCATTTTTTGCTTGGAATTGCGGGTATTGTGGTGTGAGGAGACAGCAGCTTTTTCTTGGCCTTTACGACAATTTTAGTGCTAAACTCTTTGGTGGCAGAGTTTACTGTAAGTGTGTTTGTTCGTTTTGAGAGTTTGAAAGCTTGCTCACTGGTCATATGTAGACTGGTCTCACTGTTGTTGCCTCATGATTTAAATATCATTGGCCATTTTCGTTTCTGTGGAGCTGCTGTGACAGACTGTTTTTTGACTCTTTTTAAACAAAGGGAGCTGAAATTAAACTGACTGATGGGTAGATCTTTCATCATGCAATTCAGTGGACATCAAGGTCAGCACCAACCTAACCGAAAAATGCAAATTAATAAAAAAAATGATTCTGTTCTGCTTCAGCCATCAAGACGAGATGTTGGGAGGAAACGACTGCTTGTGTGCTCGGTGATGTGTGTCAGACATGACGGATGTGTTGTGTTTCCCAGGGGGTCAGCTGGAAAACCTGATGGAGAGCATGCGGGCCGAGATCGCCAGCCAGCCTCCTGTAGAAGGATCCTTCGCTCCACGCAGAGGAGACTTCTGCATCGCAAAGTTTGCTGACGGAGAATGGTACAAACCAATACACAACCAAATGTCAAGCCGATCGCTCTGAAATGCCAGTGGTACCAGGGAACTTTTAAGAAGATGTATTAACATTATAAAAGCAGCTGCTGGACGGAATGTTCTTATCCACTGTGCCGTCTCACAATGAATTCAGATGACGTTTAGGAGACGGATAATATTCGACTTTCTGCGTGTTATCAGACAAAAGATTCGCAGCAGGAGAGTAGGAGGTGTCAACAATAACGGTAAAGCTTGGAAATATCTGCTTTATTGAACAGTAATTACATCTGTGATTTCAGTTTGAGGTAACACACCTACTTTAAATGAATATAATGCATTTCAGTTTATAAAGTGAGATTAAGAACGTGTAGATCTTTACAAAAATATCTGTAGATGGCCTGGCTAGTAGAGTCTATCGTGCAGGATCGACTCAATAAATTCAATGTAGAACGCTCATGGATTTCTGATAAATACAGACCCGTAAGATCTCCAGAATGTTGCTCTACAGAAAGTGTTTCACATTGATGTGAGGAGTTCTACTCCTGTACGTAGTTTTAGTTCAGCCTGGGCTTTCTGGATCAGCATGTGACACCATTTTCCTTCTTTCAGGTACAGAGCTCGTGTGGAGAAAGTGGAATCTTCAGCAAAAGTTCACGTGTTCTACATCGACTATGGGAACGTGAGTTTCTTTCTGTGTGCGCTGCGTGTTTGTGTGTGGAGCACGTCTCGTCAGAAGCCTGTGAATGATGAATGTCCCGCGTTCCACACTGGGTTTGTGTTGCCTTTTATTCCACTCGCTGCGTGTGCTTTCAGAAGCCAGCCAAGCGTTCCTCTCACACCGTCTCACCATCACAATACAGAGAGTTTGGGAAAGACAATTGATGCTTTAACATTTTATTACATTCTGAATTCTGATGTTTTAGAGGGTTAAAACACATGGATTGGAATAATCTCTACACTTTTCTCGGTTCTCTGCGCATCTCATACGGAGAGTATAACCGCTGTGCCACAGTAATAAATGTATGTAGTAGTATGTTGGCCGCATATTATCGATTCATTTGGAAAATAAATTGGATATTCAATGAAGCAAATTTGCATTTATCCGACATCATAACATTACACTTTCAAATTGAAACAACTTTTTAACCTTAGATTTGAACTCTTGACCTTTGTGCTGCAAACACCATGATTTGCTGATTAATCCTAAAGAAAAGAGCTTTCTTTTTGAATTGTATTAACAAGTAGATTCTTCCCGGCAACACACACATAATTATATACAGCCGCTGTAATGGGTGAAGTGTGAACTCTGACATTCTAAAGAGTGGCTAGGCATTGTATACAAGTCTGAAATAATTCACTTTCCTCACTGCACCCTGGCTTTTATAGAGTGGTAACCCCGACAGAGTTTAAATTATTGAACCTCAACTGTTTAACCTTGTTTGAAACGAGACGTGTTCAAACCAATCCATTTTTAAAACTGCAGTACCCAGAGTCCTCTGTGTTTTAGAACCGTGTTTCCATCTCGTTAAAAAAAGTGCCCTGCGGCAAATCAAGTTGCGTAGCTAAGGCCGTCAACAGGATTGCAACGAAACCACACGCGTCTCCTTCGAGACTTGTTTACATGAAACACTTTTTTTTTATATGCACATCTGTGCTAAAAACAAAGCGTGGCGTTCTTTACCACAACTGGACCTTTAATTCAACGTCTCAGCACAAAGTGTATTTCATAATTACGTAATCACATAAGTGTTCTCTCCGGACCACTGCAACCATTTTGTGTGTGTGTGTGTGTGTGTGTGTGTTCACTTCCCCTTGCTTTTCCTAGGTTGGTTGTGACCAGACCTGTCCGCTTCCGTTCAGCACTCCCCTCTGTCTCGTGTCTGCTTCTTTTTTGCCTCTGTGCTAAGCAGCGTTTTCAGCTCGCCGTGTTTGCATGTTCCGAGCGTATTCTAGTGGAGACACGCGGCTGCGGTGTTCAGCCGAGTGCGGCGCGGAGGAGTGAAGCGCTGTCCTTGACTCGGCTTTTATCCGGCGCTCAGTCCTTGCACATCCTCCATTAAACAAGGACCTTGTAGAGGCAGTCGGTGCATGAAAGCGTCATGAAGTCTGTTTTATAACAACAATGTGACAATCTTCTCTTGTGGTTTCAGAGAGAGACGTTATCCTCCACGCGTCTCGCTCCTCTTCCTCCGGCCTTCAGCACTCGTACTCTTCCTCCTCAGGCCACGGAGTTTGCCTTTGCCTTCATCCAGGTCCCTCAGGATGTAAGTATTTCTCAGGCACGAGGTTCGTGTTTGAGTCTGTGCCAGATTTCAAATACAGCCAATGCGTTTCTGAATAGATAAAAATAATAGACACATATCGTAGTAAAGATAAAGTGCACTAAAGGTAAATGTCAGTTTTCCTTATCATTTGCGTTTCAACAGGGGTGTCACATGTTATTACTGACGGAACCTATAGTTGACATTTTATTGTCTTCATGAGCGACATTTCATGTTTAATTTTTTCTAGTTAAACAGATGTGACGTTCCTACACTATCATTGCAGACGCACACACCTACACACACACACACACACACAGTCACATGGTTTGTGTGCAAGTAGGCGGGAGTGTGTAGGCGTGTCAGGGTTTGCTTGTGGGTGTGTCTTTGGGTATGTTACGCGTATGTGCGTAGACATGTTTGTGTGTAGGTGTGTTTTCATGTGCATGTTTGTGTCCCTGGCATTTTGTGTGTGTGTGTGTGTGTGTGTATGCTTGTTCCTGTAGGTATGTTTTATATGCGTATGAATGTGCAAAGTTGTGTGTATGTAGAGACATTACTGTTTGTGTGTAGGCGTGGCACAGTGCCACCTGTCCTGTTATCACGGCTGTTGTGTTGGGATGCTCTCAGTCTTTGTGGCTGACGCATTGTTCCCTCTCTATCCCTCCATCTCTCGTTCTGGACGGCCTCTGTCTCTCGTACCCCCGCCTTAACTCCCCCCAAGGGGAACGTGCATAGAGGTTGCCATGGAGACTGGGTTGGTGCACAAGAACGAAGTGTGTGTCTGTGAGCAGCGAGATCAGATCAGTATCTCTCACCCGATGCATTCGACATTTGTGAAACATTGGGCTTTTTTGGTTTTTGTTCTAAAATCTGTGTTTGTCTCTCTCCTGGTGTTTGGGTCTGTGATGAACGAGCCGCTCAGGAGACTTTTGTCTAAAGCAGAGGAATTCAACTTCAGGAGCCATATGAGAAATTGAAGGCCAATGCCTTACATTTATATTCTTGTGCCTATCCAATAGATTCAGCTTTTTGCTGTTTCACACACCAGATGGCGAAATGCATTTCAGGTTATACCAGAAGAGCACACAAATAATTGAACGTGTAGTTTTAGTCTGAAGTTGTGATGAAAAGCTCAAATCTGTGTTCACACAACAACGGCAGTTTTGCCGCTTGCACTGTCAACACAAAAGTGGACAAATCACCGGATAAGATGATTTGTTTGTCTCGAGTCATTTTCTAGATTTGATCAAACTGATTGAGTGCTTTACCTTTAATGTTCGTGCTATCACGCATAACAATTTATACGTTTAGAATCTTAACAACGGCTTGAGAGTCACAAGTTACCTCAGAGAATGATTCGTTCATTTTATGGTTGACGGCACATGCCCAGACACTGCTCCGAATCCTGATCAGCCAGATCTGTTCCAGCAAGTGCCATCCATCCAATGCATTATCCAGTTTGTGAGAATGTGTATAGGGAATTGAACGAAACCACACTGCTTCCTTCTCATGGCAGCCAGATATGGCTTTGAGTCATTCACCTATTCTGCTGTGTATTCAGACTCGGGTAAAGATTTGATCATTTTCCGAGACAATGATGTTTGCAGATTACATTGTGATTTGCAGCGAGAGTAGAGAGCAGGTGGAGGAAGAGCTAGAGAGGTGGAGGTTTGCTCTGGAAAGAAGAGGCATGAAAGTCAGTCGTAGTAAGACAGAATACATGTGTCTAATCGAGAGGCGGCAGGGTGGAGGAGTGAAGTTACAGGGGGTGGAGGTGAAGAAGGTGCAGGAGTTTAAGTACTTGGGATCAACAGTACAGTGCGATGGGGAGTGTGGAAAAGAGGTGAAGAGGCGAGTGCAGGCAGGATGGAGCGGGTGGAGGAAAGTGTCAGGAGTGTTGTGTGACAGAAGAGTGTCAGCTAGACTCAAAGGAAAGGTGTACAAGACAGTGGTGAGACCAGCTATGCTCTACGGCTTAGAGACAGTGGCAGTGAGAAAGAGACAGGAGGCAGAGATGGAGGCAGCAGAGATGAAGATGTTGAGGTTCTCCTTAGGAGTGACGAGGTTGGACAGAATAAGGAACGAGCACATTAGAGGAACAGCCCACGTTACTTGTGTTAGTAACAAAGTCAGAGAGGCCAGACTGAGATGGTTCGGACATGTACAGAGGAGGGATAGTGAATATATTGGTAGAAGGATGTTGGAGATGGAGCTGCCAGGGAAGAGGGCAAGAGGACGACCAAGGAGGAGATATATGGATGTTGTAAGAGAGGACATGAGGTTGGCTGGGGTCAGGGTGGAAGATACTCAGGATAGAATGAGGTGGAATAGTCTGTATTGGATGCTAGATTTTGAATTATTTGTTTACATAGTGACACTGTGTCTGTGTGTTGTGTGTGTGTATAGACATAAGCGTAAGCTTTTCTGTTCAGACTCCTCCACATGTCTATCAGTAATTTGTGCTGTAGCGTTTTTACGTAAATGTGTGTTGTGCCATCATCCAGTGAGATATACCATAATACGGTCCTTCTTTCCCCTGAAGCATGAAGAGTAAAGATCTGACCAGTCTGTGTTCACAAACAGGAGGACGCGAGAGCCGACGCCGTGGACAGCGTGTTCAGGGACATCCACAACACACAGTGTCATCTCAATGTGGAGTACATGGGCGTCAGCTGCCCGCTGGTCACTCTGCAGTTCAACGACTCCAAAGACGACGTGGGTCTCGGCCTGGTGAAGGAGGGACTGGTTATGGTGGACGTCCGCAAAGAGAAGCACCTCCAGAAAATGGTGAGTAGAATGACCTCCGTTCCCTTTGTCCATCAGGTTTTGCCATTGTTGTTTTAGATGATCTATTCTTCTCATGATTTGGACGTAATAACATGACATCACCAACATTCCAATGCGTTTAGATAAAAACAAGATGGGGATCTGAGGATCTTCTGTCTGCTTGCGCACATCATAGCGGAACCGTTGTTGCTACTTCCTGAGTCAGTGACGCACTGGACAAGACAACGGCTTTTTTTGATGAGTAACCGATTAGTGTCACGCCGACATTCTATGACCTTCAGTCGCTCTTGAATGCGATTGGTTTCACGGTGAGCATATGGAAGGTGTCAGTGGCGGACACGTCAGGTTCGTGGTTCCCATAGGAACGCTGCTGTTCTGCTTGACTCCTTCCTGCCTCACACTTTATCTTCTGTTTGAGGTGCTGCTGTCACACATTAGCCCAGCTCCTGCCTTCCTGGACACCACATAATGTGTAAACACTCGATGCACCGAGTTTGTTGTTGTACAGAAACCTTGTTGCCGTTTCGACAAACACGGGTCATGATATTGGCTTTGTTTTCAAGAACAGAACTTCCTCTCGATTCCCTTGTAAAGCTCATGCTTGGTTTCTCTCATTCTCTTAGTCTTGTTTTTTTAGACATCTCATTCATTACTTACTCTACCACTTTTGGCTGTCCTTCTCTTTCTCTCTCTCTCACTTTCTCTTTCTGTCTCTCGCTC